>ML288391.1:25988-43361 GCA_005239495.1 Nicotiana undulata
CAAAAACCCTACTCTACCTAAAATCCCTAATTCCTACTTTGATTCCATGTTTTTAGCCCTAGATTCTAGTGATTGATGAAGGAAAATGGTAGAGATTAGAGTTAGGATCACTTACCCAAGTGGCTATGGAAGAAAACTCGCTTGAGGATCGCCTATGGGGTCTTGGAGAGGAAGAAGATGGTGAAAAAGTGATAATCCCGTAATAGTATTCTGTTTTTGACTTAAGGAATTAACTGGGCGATTTTCTTCATCGCGATTGCAAAAAGAGGGCTGCGATCGTGGAGAGTCTGGTCCTAACTCACTGTGATCGCAGAAGAGGAGTCGCGATCGGGAAGCATAGCTTAGCTGACCCTATGCGATCTTAACGGAGGCTTTCGAGGCCTCGGAATACAGATTTAGCTAGAATTACTTAGGATGACCTTTTGGGTCATCACAATCTCCACCTCTAAAACAAACGTTCGTCCTCGAACGGACATAGAAAAGTACCTGAGTATTCAAGAAGTTTCGTCTCATTAAATTAGCCTAGTTTTAGGGGGAAAGAAACGGTCTAATCAATGTCAAATCACTAACAGTCCTTAATCGATTAGTATCCTACTTGTGTTAATACCCGTCTGTTACAATTACCCCAGCCACAAGTTATAAATAGGCCATCATTACCAATAGTGAATAAAGCTATAGACGAACCCTGTTCAAGTCATTCAACACTCAAATCTTCATAATCTTTTGCCCTTTCTTCTTTTTCTCTCAAAAATTAAAAATGTCGTTTGCTTCATCTGATACCAAGGAAGTTGAGTTACAATCAAACTTGTCTACCAAGGAAGAGTTGGATCAGAATTGTATCATGGACTCAACAAATGGCCTCTATAAATAATTAAAGTATTACTGCTGAAAGGTGTGACACACAAGTGCAAAAGTCAATCAAGTTCTGAAGCAAAAGTTCCAGAGGTTTTGCAAGCAGAATTGTTGTGCGATACAAAGGCTACAAATCAACTGGAAGGAACAGTTTCATTGTTTGTATATCGAGTCTAGTTGATTGTAGTAGGAGTTTGAATATTGTATCTTATCAGCTTTATTAGAAGCAAATTGTAATAGGTACAAATTGATCAAGTTAGAGTTAGCTTGAATTCTATAGAAATTAGCTAGAGGCGAATTGATACAAAGAGGATTAGAGTTAGTCCTAGGATTACAAAAGAGTTTATTTTGTAAGTCCATTTTGGCTCAGTGTTTAGTGAAGAGTTTTGAGAAAATCCTACTTAGGAGTAGGTCGTGGTTTTTTCACCTTTTGAGCCAGGTGTTTTCCACGTAAATATCCCTGTGTCTTTACTATTACTGTTTAATTATCCCGCAAACTGTAGTAAGTAGTAGACTAAGAAGAACCAGGTTCTTCTTATTAGACAGCACTTAAAAATTGGGTACTGCACAATTAACTTATAATATTGTGTAGTATTGAAGTCTAAAACATCACAACCCAAGAAGGTAATAGATGTGGAGAATCTCGAATCTTCTTCTGCTCCAATTAGGTGTCGGAGCGGAGGCAGGTTAAGGAATTTAGGATCTACTCCCTTTAGAGGTTCTTCTTCCCCAATAGTTTCTCCTCCTTCCGCTAGGTCTTTGCTTTCTCCTAGGGCTAGATCTTCTCATTCTTCATCTAGAGGTAAAGATGATCATCTTCGTGAACCCAAAGTTGATGAGATTTTTCCCGCCGAGTTTGTCTTTACTAGGGAAAACCCAGTTCTTGTAGATCAGTCTACTTCTTTAGATAGTGTGGAGAGTTATCCAACTATTATAACTGAAGGTCACGTTCCTCTTGTTCGTAGAGAGTGTTCTTGGGGGCCTGATTTCCCTGTTTATGTCCCGAATAGTAATCAAAGGATAACGTCTTATAGGATTGGTTATTCATTTGTTTATATATATCCATTTTGCATTAGGGTTTAGACCTCCCATTGATCCAGTTATCATCGAGTTTTGCCATTTTTTCAATATCTGTTTGGGACAAGTTGGTCCGCTGGTGTGACGAGTTGTCGCGTTTCTGAGAGTTTTGGCTTCTTTTGCTTCAGTTCCCTTTACTTTCAATCATCTTATTCATTTATACTCTCCTGTCTTGTTTCGTCAAGGGGTTTTTACTCTGGCTGCTCGGAGTAAAAGAGTGTTAGTAACCCCTGGTGATGATAAAGATAGAGGTTGGTACCTCCGGTATGTTTTTGTCCCCACTGCTGGTTTAGTGGGTGAAGAGAATCTTCCCTTCCCTAAGAAGTGGAACCGTGCACGTGAGTACTTTTTTGGTTCGCATCTATTTTCTTCTTTCATTAGACTTGGATTGTGTTATTAACACCGTATCTATTTTTTCTTTTCAGCAATCATGAATACTGTTGAGAATGTCTCCAGTATTCGTGATTGGGTAGAAAAAATGTTGTCTGCCGCTCCTGTTGAAGAAAGGTTCTGGAAGTACTTCGCGGGGAAGTACTGTTGGCTTGTAAAGACCCATGGTAAGTGGAGTTTTTCTTACTTCCTGTCTTACCCGAGCCTACTTTTATTCTTGTTTAACTTTTCCCTTTTTGACAGGGTTTTCTGCCCGTGGGGTGTCTTCTTCATCTATCCCGAAGATGTCTTTGACTCAGGCTCAAGATATCCTTGCTAGTTCGTCTTCCTCGAAGAGGAAAGTTGGTGATCCCCGTTCTGAAGAAGAAGAAGAAGAAAGAGAGGGTGCTTTAGTACACCGGTCACGAAGAAGGCAGGTGGTTTTGGACGACGAGTCTACCCCCATGACTCTTTCTTCTGTGCCTGCAAATAGACCCTCATCTTCTAAAAATGATTCAAAGTCCCCAATCCATGATTTTGTCGAGTATTTGTTTCATGAGGGTTTTGATCTCGCTCCTGATGACGTTCCCTTAGTTGTTGTTTTCCCCGACTCTTTAAGAGAAGAAGTTTCGTCGGTTCCTTGTGTCTCCGTTGTTCCCGCTCCTTTATTCATTAGGTCTTCTGCCTTTCCTCTGACTGTGGTTTCTTCAATTCCTCATTCATCTGTGCCTGCTATTGTGCCCGTGGCTCCTTCCATTCCTGGACCGTCTATTTCTGTTGCTGCTCCCTCCGTTCCTACTTCCATGCCTTCCATTAGGGAAGTAGGGTCTTCCAGCAGGGAGATGTGTAGGGTTGTGATTGAGGATCCAGCTGAAGGGAGTCTTTTCAAAAAGACCGGCGAGCCTGAGGTGTGGCTTAAGCCTCTAATAGGTTATGAGGAGAAAGCCAAACTTGCCAGCCATACAGCTCTCACGTAGGCCAATGAAGTGGTGCATACTTCTTTGAAGGTATAGCGTAGCTTATTCTTACATATGTACACCTTTCCATGTCTAAACAATTTACCATGTTTAACTATTTTTTTTTATAGATGCACCTTATTGGCTTTGAACTTATGAAAAGAGTTTCAAATTCGGATAATGAGTTGAAAGAGCTGCGGGAGCTGCGGGTTGATTTTGACAATCTGAAGGCACAATATGATGGCTTGAGAGTAGATATGGATGCTTTAGAAGAGGAGAGGAATACCTTTAGGAGACAGTTGAGGGTTACAGCAACGAAATTGGTGGTGGAGAAGGCTTCTTCTAGCCAAGCTGATAAGGATAAGAGTATTCTTGAATCCTCGTTTGCTGAACAATTTTCCCAAGCCTCGGAGGAGATCAGGAACTTGAAGCATCTGCTAGGGTAGAAGGAGGAATATTCTGGTGAGCTTGTACAGACTCTCTCCCGGACCCAAGAAGAACTACGTGAAGCTTTAGACAAAGTCCGAACTTTGGAAGAGTCAGTTGTACCCTTGAGGGCCGCCTATGAAGCTGTTGAAGCCGAGAAAGATGGATTGAGGGATGATCTTCAAGTGTGGGCAAAAGATTATAATGACCTCGAAGAGGCGGCTGCCGTTGATGTAAGCTGGGTGTACATGAATTCTCGCCTTGATACATTGATGGAGATGAACCAAGAGGATTTCGACCTCAATGCTGAAATTGCCAAAACCAAAGAGGCCATGGAGAAGACCCAACGAGGTCTTGATCTTTCTCCGTCCACTGATGAAACTCATGATGCTCATGCCTCTTCGCCTCAAGCTACTTCCGTTCCTCCTGAATAAGTCAACTCTCCTCCTCATGAAGACTGAAGATCTGGTCCCCCCCCCCCTTTTTGTTATTTGGATTGGTGTGGTTACCCCAAGCTCCATCGGGGGTAAGTTTGAAACTCTAAAGTCCCCAAGTGACAACTTAGGGGCACTGAAAATGTAAATATTATGCGGCTAAGTACTAGTTAGTACTTAGTTTTAACTTAGCCTCTATTTTTATATTAATGCAATTTGAAGACTTTTGTTTCGAGTTCTGGTTTTACTCTTTAAGTCTATTGCATGTTTTGTTCTTCTGAGGTTTTTGTTTGAACCTCTTAACTTTTTGCATGAAAATGCATAAATCACTTGAACCTTTTCATAGTAGGTGCAGTGCTCGTATAAGATTTAAGCCTTTGTTTATGATAGGCTTTAATTATGAGTTAGGGCCCTTTTTGATTGACACTTTAATGAATAAGACGTCTCAACTTCATTGTAATGCAATAGAGTGATAGGAATTTCTCACATGTTTAAGGATGTTTTTGTGAAAAGTTACGACATTTTACATGTGTTATGATTATCATCTAAAACTCATGTTGCAACTATTTTCTTTTAACAGATTTGATATTCACTTGTATTTCGTAACTGTTTTTTATAGGTAACAGTTTTTTCGAGTTAATACAAGGAAATAACTGTTTTTCATTAGTAGCAGTTTTTTGTAAGTATTGGGGTTTTTACCCGCAACTGTTTTTTATTTGCAAAAGTTTTGTAATAAATACGAGGGAAATGCTTTGTAATTCGTAACTGTTTTATTTGATAACAGTTTTCTGAATAAATACAAGGATTTTGATGTTTCATCTGTAACTGTTTTATTTTAGAACAGTGTTTGAATAAGTACAATGATGATGATCTTTTCCCTTAATTGTTTTTGTTACAACAGTTTTTGTATAAATGTAAAGACGTACATTTCTTCCTCGTAGCTAATACTTTTCTTATTAACCTGAACATGGTTTGAAGGTTTTCTTAAAGTTTAGGCTTTGTAATTCTTGTGCTAGAGTCTTCAGTTCTTTTAATTTTGCTCGTACCACTTGACTTGCTGGGTAAATGGTTCTTTAGGCTCGAGCTTTTGACTTTCAGTAGTCTTTTTTGCTTCATCTTGGCCTTCCATATTATATAGTCCCCCAAGTGTTTGAGCTTTGAAGAATGAGATCTCGAGCACTTGATTATTCCTTCTTTAGGGTCCTTTCCTTGAAAAAGGAAAATGTACTGGACTCGAAGGTATATACTTTTTTAGATGATGACTGCTTAACCCTTTAAAATATCCATCAGAAAGTGTAACCCTAGACCGGGAATTGTGTTATTTCCTCGCGTCTTTGCAGGTCTAATGTCATCATCTGGTGATGGGCTAGCTTTTTGCCTATCATCTAAAAAAAGTTAGTAAAATTTAAGAAAAATAAAATCGAACATGCGATACCTGACCGGGGGTACTTCTTTTCCTTAGAAGTAGTATTTCTTCAGGTGGATGGAGTTCCAGCTCGTTGGTAGAATCCTGCTGTCCATGGCTTCCAACTCGTACGCACCTTTCCCAGCTATGCCCCGGACCTTATAGGGTCCTTCCCAATTTGGATTCAATTTTCCAGCTCCTGCTTCTTTTGTTGATTGGAAAACATTTTTAAGTACGAAGTCCCCAATCTTAAAATATCTGAGATGAGCTTTACAATTGTAATATCTCTCTATGATTTGATTTTGAGCTGCCATCCGTATTAGAGCTGCTTCTCTTCGTGACTCGAGCAAGTCCAAATTGGTTTGGAGTTCGGCTTCATTTGTTTGCTCCGTAGTTGTTGTCACCCTCAAACTTGGTTCGCCGATTTCCACGGGTATTAATGCTTCTGAGCCATAAACAAGTGCGAAAGGGGTTTCTCCCGTAGCTGTTTTTGACGTAGTTCTGTATGCCCATAATACCGCTGGTAATTCGTCGGGCCAATTGCCTTTGGCTTTATCTAAGCGCTTCTTCATATTGTTGATAATGATTTTGTTCGTAGACTCAGCTTGTCCGTTAGCTGCGGGATGATATGGTGTTGAAGAAATCCGTTTAATTTTCAAACTTTCGAAGAATTCGGTGATTTGAGAGCCTATAAACTGTGGACCATTATCACACACGATTTCCTTTGGAATTCCAAATCGGCATATTATGTTTCGCCATAAGAAACTTTTGACCTTCTTTTCCCGCACTTGTTTGAATGCTTCCGCTTCGACCCATTTCGTGAAGTAATCAGTAAGTACGAGTAGAAATCGTACCTGTCCTTTAGCTGGGGGAAGAGGTCCCACTATATCTATTCCCCATTTCATGAAGGGCCATGGTGATATGACTGAGTGCAACAGTTCTGCTGGTCTATGCATATTGTTGGCGAACCTCTGACACTGGTCACATTTAGATATGAAGTTCTCTGCATCTCCTTCCATCTTAGGCCAATAATACCCGGCTCGGATTAAGGTTTTTATCAAGGATCTTGCTCCTGCATGATTTCCACAGTGTCCTTCATGGACTTCTTTTACCACGAACTCCGTCTGATTAGGTCCGAGGCATTTAGCTAGGGGTCCACCAAACATTTTGCGATACAAGGAATTGCGGACTAGACAATATCGTGCTGCTTTGCGGCGAAGCGCTTGAGTTGCTTTCTTGTCTTCAGGTATGGTACCATTCTGAAAAAAATTGAGAATTTCGTTTCTCGAATCCCAAGTTAAATTATTGAAAGATACCTCGTTCCTGTCTTGGTCGATTGCTGAATGCAAGAAGTGGACAACAATGGCGTTGTCTTTATTTGTTACTTCTGTAACTGCCGCGATGTTTGCTAATGCATCCGCTTCTGCATTTTATTCTCTAGGTATTTGTATTATCTTCCACGTTTCGAACTGTCTTACAAGTTCCTGTTCCTTTTCTAGATATTGTTGCATTCGAGTTTCTCGAGCGATGTAAGTCCCCTGCATCTGATTTACCACCAATTGGGAATCACTATTAATTATTATTTGCTCGATTGACAGCTCCCGTGCCAGTTCTAAACCTGCAATAACAGCCTCGTACTCTGCTTCATTGTTAGTTATAGGGTAACATTTAATAGCCTACCGTATCTTTTCATCTGTAGGTGATATTAAGACGATGCCTAATCCGGACCCTTTTATGTTAGAAGAGCCATCTGTAAATAGGGTCCACTGACCTGGATTGACTTTGTTATACCTCAGGGGTAGTACTGTTGCTAAAGTCAGCTACAAAATCAGATAATATTTGTGATTTGATTGTTGTTCTAGGCTGATATGTTATATCATGTTCACTTAATTCTATGTCCCATTTGGATAATCTTCCTGACAATTCTTGCTTATGCAAAATATTTCTTAAAGGATAAGAAGTCACGACAGTGATTGAATGACATTGAAAATAAGGACGTAATTTTCTTGATGCCATTAGTAAGCTAAGGCTAATTTTTCTAGATGTGGGTATCTAGTTTCAGCATCTAATAAAGTTTTACTTACGTAGTAGATAGGTGATTTCTTACCTTTCTCTTCTCTTACCAGTACTGCACTCACAACAATTTCTGAAACAGCCAGGTAGATGTACAATCTTTCCCCTTCTTTTGGCTTTGAGAGCAGTGGTGGCTTTGATAAATAAATTTTCAAATCTTTGAGGGCCTGTTGACATTCTTTAGTCCATTCGAACTGATTTTGATTTTTAAGAACTGAAAAGAATTTAAAGCTTTTTTCGGAAGACCTAGAAATAAATCTTCCTAAGGCGGGCTATTCTCCCTGTCAATCTTTGAACCTCTTTTTAATTTGTTAAAATATCAGGTATTTCCTCTATAGCTTTTATTTGGGCTGGATTTACCTCTATTCCTCTGTTAGATACAAGGAATCCCAAAAACTTACCTGATTGTACTCTGAAAGCACATTTTTCCGGATTGAGCTTCATATTATACATGCGTAAAATATGAAAAGTAGTAGAGAGATGTTGGAGATGATCTTCTGCTTGTGTTGACTTTACAAGCATATCATCAATATAGACTTCCATTGTCTTTCCTAAATGTTCTTGGAACATTTTAGTCACTAACCTTTGGTAAGTGGCTCCTGCATTCTTTAAGCCAAAAGGCATGACTTTATAACAGTAAGTCCCCCTGTTTGTAATAAAGGAAGTTTTTTCCTCGTCTGAGGGATCCATTTTAATATGATTATAACCAGAGTATGCGTCTAGAAAACTTAATAATTCGTGACCTGCGGTAGCATCAATCATCTGATCTATATGTGGCAAAGGAAATGAATCTTTAGGGCATGCTTTATTTAAATCAGTATAATCTACACACACCCTCCATTTGCCGTTCTTTTTAGGTACCACCACTACATTGGCTAGCCAGTTAGGATACTTTACCTATCGTATGGAACCTATGTTTAAGAGTTTTTGGACTTCATCGTCAATCACTTGAATCTTGAATGTTCCTTGCTTTCTTTTCTTTTGTTTAATAGGTACGAATGATGGATCTTCATTTAGTTTATGAGTCATCACTTCTGGTGGAATACCTGTCATATCTGAATGGGACCATGAAAAACAATCCACGTTAGATTTTAAATAATCGATTAACAGACCTTTTTGCTCGGGGGTTAACCTCTCCAGCAATCTCGTGCCAACATACAACTTTTTCTCAGGCTTTTGTTCAGACAACAGAACAACCTCGAGTTCTTCCGTGGTTGTTTTGATGTGCTCGTCTTCTTCTGGTTCACGAATGAAGTCTGGTCTAGAATCTATGTCTGCGTGATCCAGCATATTTTCAATGATAATAGGATTTGTCTCGTTGGTGTCTTTCCCCGTACCTGTTTGAATATTCACTTCCTTTGTACATGATTGATCAAAGATTTTTTCCATACCTGTTTGGTCATTGGCCTCCGTTTGGAAGACTTCAACATCCCCCGTATCTCTTTTGTTGTGAAGTGCTATCGAGTTTATATTTCTGGAAGTTTGTTGGTCAACTCTAATTTGTCTCACTCCCCATTCTGATGGGAATTTTATCACCTAATGTAAGGTGGATGGGACCGCTTTCATATCATGAATCCATGGTCTTCCCAGATGACATTGTAAGCCATCTTTGTATCAATGACTTGAAATTTCGTGTTTTTGACCACTCCTTCAGCGTAAGTATTAAGTTCAATCTCTCCTTTGGTTATCACTGTAGAATTATTGAACCCAGATATGGCTCGTGCCTTTGGGATCATTGATTTTCCACTAGCATTTCTTCCATGACTTTTATCAAAATGGACTAAACTTCCTAGATCAATCAATACTCTTTTAACGTTAGTGTCATGAATAAGTAAAGATATTACCAGCAAATCATTATGAGGAAGCATTAGTCCACCAAAGTCTACATCATAAAAGGTTATTTTGTCTTCATTTGGATCTTTTCCAACCCGCTTTCCATGGGTATTTGTGATCGTTGACGCTAATTGACAAACTATTCCATTTACTTCCTCTCCTCCATGTATCACGTTAACAATTCGCTTCGGAGAGGGAGGCTTTGGAGGCTCCTACATGTTCTTCACGTATGCCTGTTTACCTTTATCACTAAACAACTCTGTTAAATAGCCCTGTTTTAATAAATGTTCTATTTCACCTTGTAAAAATATACAATCTGCGGTTCTGTGTCCATGATCATTATGGAATTCACACCACTGATCTAGATTTCTCCTATTTGGATTCGACCGCATCTCTTTGGGCCATTTAACTTTGTCTCCCATATTTCTTAGTATTGAGACAAGTTCAGCAATGCTTACGTTAAAGTTATGGTCCCCAATTTGGGTATTACCTCTGGACCGTTCATCTTGATCTTTCCTGGATCTAGACGAGGATGAGCCTATATCTCTTCCTGACGGTCTAGTATTTTCGAACCTGGGACGTGTGTCACGTCCCGAGGGTCCTAAGTAAGGATCGTACCTGTTTTTACCTGATCTTTTTTCCGGTTCTGGACGTCTGGATCTGGAATACTCCTCGTCTCTTGATCGAGCAATGATATCTTCTTCTATTCTGAGTTTAGTACTATACCTGTTGTATACATCGTTCCACGTCGTAGCTGGAAATTCTCTTAGACTTTCCTTGAGCCGTCTCGTGGCTTCTGAGCTTTTATCGTTTAAGTTGCTTGCAAATGCCATGGCTGCCCAATTATCAGGCACCCTGGGTAATTGCATTCTTTCTCGTTGAAACCTGTCTACAAACTCACGGAGTAATTCCGTGTCTCCTTGCTTTATCTTGAATATGTCTTCCATTCTTTTCTCAACTTTTTGTGCACCAGAGTGTGCTTTTATAAACGAATCTGCAAGCTCAGCAAAAGAATCAATAGAATTTTCAGGGAGAAGAGAATACCAGGTTAAGGCTCCTTTTGTGAGTGTTTCCTCAAATTTCTTGACAAGGACTGATTCAATCTCTTGTTTTGTTAAATCATTGCCTTTTACTCTAGTAGTGAAATCAGTCACATGATCACATGGGTCAGTTGTTCTATCATATTTAGGAACATCAGGCATTTTGAACTTCTTGGGTATATGCAAGGGCGCTGCACTTGGCTTCCAGTACTGTTGAGAATATCTATCAACGTCGATGCCTTTGATAATCGGCGGTACTCCAGGGATTTGCTCGATGCGATCATTCTGTTCTTTCATTTGTTTCTGCATGGTTAGCAATAGATTTTGTAACTCAGAATTATTAGTCATACCTGGTCTTGCTTCAAGAGATTTGTTTGGAGTGTCACCCCTGGCTGAGTTTATTAACCCAGACTGAGGATTTTCCGCGATGATTGTATTATTTGGAGGCGGTGTTAATGGTGTTGGTGGTGCCTATGATAATCCTCTTGCAAACTCTTGCAAAGCTTTCCTCACATATTCAGTAATCATTTGCTTTATTCGATCCTGCTCTATCGTTTGCTCATTATTGTTATGATGGTTATCGGATCTTTCCGGGGATGAATCCCTTGAACCACATGGGGTTCCTCGAGGAGTTGGAACTGGGGTTCAATTTTCCTGTTGGTTGTTGTCGTCATTGTTGTTGTTGTTGTTGGAATTCGACATAGTTTAAAGGATATCGATTGGAAAATAAACTATGATTATCAGATTCCCGGTAACGGAACCATTTTTTTTAACCAAATAATTAGATTCCTTGACCAAAGCTATTTAGGATGCGGGTTACTGATAATCAAGAAAGTAATACGATAAATAAAGAAAAATTGAGTAATAAACAATATTGTAGTATGCAAAAAGTAAAGTCGATTGTATTCGAGAATTCAGATGTCCTTATGGGTTACATTTCTTCCCTTTATATAGGGGTTTCCTAGTATAACGATTAGTTCCTGTCATGATTACTCATTAATGGCTAATTATTACATTAGTGAGGCGTTACAAAGGATAACTGTAATTGTTGTATAGGAGTTATGTAACGTATAAATCATTAACTGTTGATTCTCGAATCTGCCCGTAGCTTCGTTTGGGTTCATTGTGACTGCATCTCTTCTTTGTCATTAAGTTTCCCGTGGTTGATGAACTTGTGGGTTTATTGACCGTGCCTCTTTGTCCCGTACCTCTTTACAGAATCAAGTATATGTTGCGTTTTCCTTGGTCCACGTAGCTGGCTGAGTTGTCAAGAGTTTGCTTACGTGTGAGACTCTTTTTTACCAATACAAATACCATGTGCACCCAAATACCCAGACAAATTTCCAGAGATGAGCTTGTCAAAATTCTTCCTGATTTCTGGATCACAAATTATGAAAGGTTAAGGGAACCATAAGAACCTCTACAATCTGGTGAGCCAACGTTTACCAAAAGAAATGACAAAACTGTTTCCATAAGCTTTGACCATTCCCATCTCAAAAAACCCAATAAAACCATCTTTTCTTGCCAAATGATCCAACCCAAAGATACACGAGATACATGTCCTGACCCGGACAGAGAATTCTTCTAGAATATATAAAGCATCATGGAAGAACATGACTGGTGTCAACATTTCGACAAAGAAGGCAGAAGAGTTTGGTGGTTCAAATGCCCCTTTACGGGACACTGCCCTTGGGATCTCGGTTGTGACTGCTAAGATTGTTTGGAAGATCCAATTGGAGAGTATGATGAACACCACCAGCGTCACCGGGAAAAATTTGGCCTCAACGAGCCCAAGCAAAAATCCAAGAAAAAGGGGAAAACTACTAAAAAGCAGTTTCGAGCCAAATATGAAAACAAAGACCCTTCAATTGGTTCATTAAGCCGTCCAGGTAAATATGAATTTCTGGTCAGTTATAAACCCCAAGAATGGCCAAAATTACCAGAAAAATTCACTCCAAGTTGGGGAGATAGTGAAATCACCCCAGAATCCAAAAAGCCACCTGAACCTAAAACTACATCAACCCAAAAGTCCACACATCCACAAATATTCATGATGAGCCCTTCAAGTTCCAGCCATACCCAAGATTTTCCTCCACTTAAACCTTTTGAAAAAGAAGGTATCAGTCATGCTCCAAAAATCCCCAAGAAAAACATAGTATTACCTTCTGGAGAAAAACCCCCAACAAGTGACATCGAGGCAACAATGAACTGGCAATCAGAAAATTCCATCTGCCAAAATAAAGTGCTCAACAATATTGGCAACTCCATAAAAAACGTTGCCCATGCACAAAACAAGTTAATGAGCAAAGTAGAAACAATTGAGAAAAAGGTGGAGCAGACATCATCTTAGCATCCAGGACTAATCAAAGCCTTGGAGCTAAGATTGGCAAATTTACAATATGAGATTTGTCTGCCAGGAACTTCACTTTTCCAGTTCTTCCAACAACAACAAAAAGAGATGATTTCACTCAAGTAACAAATCCAACTTTTGAGAAATGACCGCTTTGAGTCACAAAAAACCCCACTTTTCCCTTCAAAACCTACCTTCTACCCCATGTCAACCCAAGCATATTCCCTACCAAAAATGGACAACACCTTTTCTACTTTTCCTACTACCTCATACAATCCTATCTCTTTCACCCAATCCTTAAAAGAAGAACCTGAATTTGATATTGCAAAAATGGTTTGGGAAAGGAAAGATTCTCTTGCAGCAAAAAAACAAACCAAGAAAAGGCGAGACCAAGGAGAAAGTTCAAAAGGGTCCAACCCTGAGGGTCTGATGATTTCTGATCAGAAGATTCCGGACTTCTATGTTTCCCAGCCAAGAAACATGTCAGAAGGAGATACTACATGGTCAGAATCTCAAAAGTCCTCTGACGATGATACAATGGAAGATAGCTCTCAATCAAGCAATGATTCCACAGAAAACTCTTCCGAAGAAGATGATGTTTAACCAAAGACTGAGATTCCTTGACCAAAGCTATTTTAGGATAAACGCAGGTTACTGATAATTGAGTGAATAATATGATGAATAAAGGAATAATAAGCAGTATAGAATGCAAAAAAGTAAAGCAGTTTGTATTCGAGAATTCAGATGATCCTATGGGTTACACTTCTTCCCTTTTATATAGGGATTTCCTAGTATAATGTTTTGGTTCCTGTAATGATTGCTCATTAATGGCTAATTATTACATTAATGAGGCGTTACAAAGGATCATCAAAGGATATTCCTAACTGTTGTATAGGAGTTACGTAACGTATAAGTCATTAACTGTTGATTCTCGAATCTATCTGTAGCTTCGTCTGGGTTCACTATGACCACATCTCTTCTTATTCATTAGGCTTCCCGTGGCTGATGCACTCGTGGGTTTATTGATCGTGCCTCTTTATTTCATAATTTCTTGTAAAATCATATCCATCTGTGGAATTTTCCTTGGTCCACGTAGCTGGCTGAGTTGTCAAGGAATTGCTTACGTGTAAGACTCTTTTTTACCAATACAGATAGTCCCCCCACTTACCAAATATTAATCAGCAAATATATGGTAAGGTGATACGCATTTATGGTGGGAAGATTTTGCCGCCGCTTTGCTCTAAAACATTGTATCCTTTTATGAATTTAAGCGTCGTCTGTCACTTCCATTTAATGCTCCTTCCACGTGTTCTCTTCTGATTGGTTCTACAATGACTCGGCGTCTTTTAGGGCTTTTTGCGGTTGCGTCAGTCCCGAAGTGACACCTTTAATTATGACTTTCCATCATTGTTTTTCCATGTTTTGACGGTTGTCTTTATGTATAAATACCCTTATTTCTTTATTTACTTTCACGGAACTTTTTCATAGCTTGATTCTTCCTTCGTAAAGAACTTTCCTTTGCTTTTATAAGTATGTCTTCGTCAAACCAGCCAAAAAAGGTTATAGATGTAGAGACTTTAGCATCTTCTTCTGCTCCGTCTAGGAGCCGGAGGGGAGGTAGGTTGAGAAGCCTAGGATCTGCTTCTACTAGAGGTTCTTCTTTCCCCATAGTTTCTCCTCCTTCTGCTAGATCTCTGCTTTCCCCTAGAGCCATGTCTTCTCATTCAGCTTCCAAAGGTAAAGATGATCTTCGTGAACCCAAGGTTGACGAGATTATTCCTGCTGAGTTCGTCTTTACCAGAGAAAACCCAGTTATTGCAGAACATTATAGTTCTTTAGAAAGTGTAGAGAAGTATGCGACGATCATCACTGAGGGTCACGTTTCTCTTGTTCGTAGGGAGTGTTCCTGGGGGTCTGATGTCCCTGTTCTCGTACCGGATAGAAATGAAAGGATCACGTCTTACAAGACTGGTTATTCCTTTATTTACACCTACCCTTTCACATTGGGATTTAGGCCTCTCATTGATCCTGTTATCATAGAGTTTTGTCATTTTTTCAATATTTGTCTAGGAAAAGTTGGTCCGTTGGTATGGCGAGTAGTTGCGTGTTTGAGAGTTTTAGCTTTCTTAGCTTTAGTTCCCTTTATCATTCATCATCTTATTCATCTATACTCTCCTGTCTTGTTTCGTCAAGGGGTTTTTACTCTGGCTGCTCGCAGTAAAAGAGTTTTAGTAACCCCTGGTGACGATAAAGATAGAGGTTGGTACCTTCGGTACGTTGCTGTCCCCACTACTATTTTAGTGGGTGAAAGAAATCTTCCCTTCCTTGAGAAGTTGAACCGTGCACGTGAGTACTTTTTGGTTCGCATTTATTTTCTTCATTAGATTTTGATTGTGTTTCTAACACCGCATCTGTTTTTCTTTTCCTTTTCAGCAATCATGAATACCGTCGAGAATGTCTCCGATATTCGTGATTGGGTAGAAAAAATATTGTCTATCGCTTCTGTTGAAGAAAGGTCTTGGAAATAACTCTCTGCAAAGTATGGTTGGCTTATGAAGACCCATGGTAAGCGAATTTTTTCTTGCTTCCTGCCTTACCCAAGTTTTTTTTTATTCTCGTCTAACTTTTCCCCTTTTTGATAGGGTTTTCTGCCCGTGGGGTGTCTGGTTCATCACTCCCGAAGATGTCTTTGTCTCATGCTCAGGATGTCCTTGTCAGTTCCTCTTCCTCAAAGAGGAAAGTTAATGATCCCCATTCTGGAGAAGAAGAAGAAGAAGAAGAAGAAAGAGAGGGTGATTTGGTGCACCGGTCGAGAAGGAGGCGGATGGTTTCAGATGATGAATCTACCCCCAAGTCCCTTCCTTCCATGTTGGCAATTAGACGCTCTTCTTCTAGAGATGATTCTCAGTCCCCAGTTCGAGATTCTGTTGAATACCTATTTCATGAAGGTTTTGACCTTGCTTCTGACGACGTTCCCCTAGCAGCTATTTTTCCCGACTCTTCAAGAGTGGAAGTTTCTTCGGCTCCGCATGTCTCTGTTGCTCCTGCTCCTCTCGCTATTACAGTTTCTGCCGCCTCCACCCGTGAATTCTGTTTTCTTTATTCCTCATTTATCTGTGCCTATTGTTGTGCCCGTGGCTCCTTCGGCTCCTGGTCCGTCTATTTCCATTGTTGCACCCTCCGTTCCTACTTCCATTCCTTCTCTTATGGAAGCAGGGTCTTCCAGCAGGGAGATACGGAGGGTTGTGATTGAGGTTCCAGTCGGAGGGAGTCTCTTTAAAAAGACGGGCGAGCCTGAAGTGTGGCTCAAACCTCTGATTGGCTCTAAAGAGAAAACCAAACTTGCCAGCCATTCAACTCGCACGTGGGCCAATGAAGTGGTGCACACTTCTTTGAAGGTATGACGTAGCTTATTCTTACATCTATATGCTTTTCTGTGCTTACACAGTTTTACCATATTTAACTGTTTAACTTTTTTGTAGATGCATCTGATTGTCTTAGAGCTTATGAAAAGTGTTTCAAATTCAGAGAATGAGTTGAAAGAGCTGCGGGGTCTTCAGGTTGATCTTGACAATATGAAGGCACAATATGATGGCTTAAGGGTGGATATGGATGCTCTAGAAGAAGAAAGGAATACCTTGAGGAAGCAGTTGAGGATTACAGTGACAGAGTTGGCAGTAGAGAAGGCTTCTTGCAGCCAGGCTGATAAGGACAAGAGTATTCTTGAATCCTCATTTGCTGAGCAATTGTCCCAAGCCTCGGAGGAGATCAGGAATTTGAAGCACATGCTGGGGAAGAAGGAGGAATACTCTGGCGAGCTTGTACAGACTCTCTCCCGTACTCAAGAAGAACTTCGTTAAGCTTTAGATAAAGTCCGTGTTTTGGAGGAGTCAGATGTACCCTTGAGGGTTGCCCTTGAAGACGCCGAAGCCGAGAAAGATTGATTGAAGCTTGATATCCAGGCGTGGTCAAAAGATTATAATGACCTTGAAGAGGCGGCTGCCGTTGATGTGAGTTGGGCGTACATGAGTGCTCGCCATGATGCATTAATGGAGATGAGCCAAGAGGGCTCCAACCTCGATGCCGAAATTGCTAAATCCAAAGAAGCCATAGAGAAGACATAGCGGGGTCTTGAACTTTCTCCATCTGATGAAGCCCATGATGCTCATGCCTCTTCTCCTCAAGTTGCTGCCGTTCCTCCTGAAGAAGTCAACTTTCCTCCTCCTGAAGAATGAAGATTTGGTTACCCCCTCTATTTTTTTCTTCTTCTTGGATTGGTGTGGTTACCTCCAGCTCCATCGGGGGTAAGTTTGAAACTTTTAAGTCCCCAACTGACAACTTAGGGGCACCAAAAAATGTAAATATCATGCGGCTAAGTACTAGTTTGTACTTAGTTTTAACTTAGCCGCTCTTTCTAATATTAATGCAATCTATAGACTTTTTGTTTCGAGTTTGAATTTTACTCTTTTAAGTCTATTGCATGTTTTGCTTTTCTGAGGTTTTTGTTTGCACCTCTTAGCTTTTTTTTTTTTTTTTTTTTTTTTTTTTTTTATTAAAA
>MDKH01071916.1:0-33170 GCA_005239495.1 Nicotiana undulata
GGGCTGAGTGCCCTCAGCTAACTCAATACAAAAATCAATATCCCTATCGGGTGGCATACCCGGTAGGTCAGCATGGAATACCTCTGGAAACTCATGAACCATGGGCACAGACTCCATAGAAGGAACCTCAGCACTCGAATCACGAACATAGGCCAAACAACCCTTCTCGACCATGCGCTGAGCCTTCATATAAGAAATAACCCTACCAGAAGAATGACTAGGAGTCCCTCTCCACTCTAAACGAGGTACTCCTTGCAAGGCTAAGGTTACTGTCTTGGCATGACAGTCCAGAATAGCATAATAGGGGGATAACCAGTCCATCCCCAATATAACATCAAAGTCAACCATATCAAGAAGCAAAAGATCAACCTGAGTCTCCAGACCACCAATAACTACTACGCAAGCACGGTAGACTCGATCTACCACTATAGAATCACCCACCGGTGTAGACACATGTACATCAGTACTCAAGGAATCACGGAGCATACTCAAATAAGGAGAAAAATATGAAGACACATAGGAGAATGTAGAACCCAGATCAAATAACACCGAAGCCTCTCGGCTGCAAACTGAAACCATACCTGTAATAACTGCATCAGATGCCTCAGCATCAGGACGAGCAGGAAAGGCATAACACCGGGGTTGAGCCCCTCCAATATGAACATCCCTAGGTCTACCTGCTGCAACCTGGCCTCTACCCCTCATGGACTGAGCTCCACCTCTATGAACATGACCACTACCTCTGGCACCACGACCACCACCTCTAGCTGGCTGAAGAGGCAAGGGTGCACCTACTACAGAAACCAAGGCACGGGAACTCTGCTGCTGGGGTCCACTCAAAGCTCGAGGGCAAAATCTGGCAAGGTGTCCCGACATACCACAAGTATAACAAAATCTCGACTGTTGCGGATGTGGACTCGGAAACTGGCCCTGACGACCCTGATAACCTCCCTGAAAACTCTGGAGTGGTTGTGCACTGATAGATACTGGTGGTGCACTAACATGAGCTGGCGGTGCACGGGGAGATACCTGGAGTGCTGACTGAAAAGGTCGGGGTGGATGACCCCTGCTGAAAGAATCCCTGCCTCCAGATGAGGCTCCACTGAATCTACCAAAATGACGGGGCCTCTTGTCAGCCCCCTGACCATCTCCCTGTGAAAAAATCATCTCAATTCTCCTGGCCACGTCGGCCGCATCCTGGAATGAAATATCAGTACTCGACTCCCTGGCCATCTGGAGTCGTATAGGCTGGGCCAATCCCTCAATGAACCTCCGAACTCTCTCCCGATCAGTGGGGAGTATCATCAATGCATGCCTGGCTAGAGCGATGAACCTGGTCTCGTACTGAGTAACAGACATAGATCCCTGCTGGAGGCGCTCAAACTGCCTCCTAAGATCCTCTCGCTGAGTAATGGGAAGGAACTTCCCCAAAAATACCTCTGTGAACTGAGCCCAAGTCAAAGATGCAAACCCATATGGTCTGGCTAAGCAGTAGTCCCTCCACCAAGTCTTGGATGCGCCAGATAGTCAAAAAGTAGCGAAGTCAACTCCATTAGACTTTACTATGCCCATGTTCCGAAGAACCTTATGACAGCTGTCCAAGTAATCATTTGGATCCTCTGACGATGCACCAGTAAAAGTAGTAGTTAATAACTTGGTGAATCTGTCCAGTCTCCATAGATCATCGGCTGACATAGCTGCACCCTCAACTGCCGATGCCACAATACCCGGCTGAGCTACTCCAACTGTCTGAGGTGCTGGAGTCTGAAACTGAGTGGCAACCTGCTCTGGGGTATGAATAATAGGAGTCTGGGTCCCTCCCCCAGCCTGAGATCCAGCTGGTGCAGTAGGAAGAAGACCGACTTGAGCCACACTCTCCATAAGTCCTCCCAAGCGGACTAGAGCATCCTGAAGCACTAGGGTAGCTATGAACTCCTCTAGGACCTGCGCTGGTCCAACTGGGACTGCCGGAACTGGGACCTCCTCGTCAGACACGACCTAAGGTTCCTTCACTAGGTCTGCTGCTCTAGGCTGAGCCCGGCCCCGGCCTCGGCCTCTAACACGGCCTCGTCCTCGACCTCGACCCCTCGTAGGAGCTGTAGCAGGAGTGTCGGGCTACTGAGCGGAACCAAGGGAAGCACGCGTCCTTGCCATCTGCGAGAGAGTAGAATGGAAACTCAATCAGTACGCAGAATATATATCGCACGACAGAGAATGAAGAAATGTGGAGTTATCCTAACTTTGCAAGCCTCTGGGGAATAAGTACAAACGTCTCCGTACCGATCCCTCAGACTCTACCAAGTTTGTCCATGAGTTATGAGACCTAAGCAACCTAGAGCTCTGATAGCAACTTGTCACGACCCAAAATCCCACATTTCAGGCTGTGACTGCGTCTAACGTTGAACCCGCTAGACAAGCCAACGTACACAACACCTTAACATTTTTAAAACAACTTGACAGTAATAAAGGATTTATCTTTCAAACCTTTACTGAAATAACCAGAACCACTTCAAAAGTTTTACAGCAGAAATGTAATAATACTCCGAAAACCGCATAATGAAATGATAAAGATAACAACATCGCAAAATCCCAAAACTGGGGTGTTACAACCTCACGGACTGTCTATAAGAATACTAAATACAAGTCTGAAAGGAAATACAATATTGTCTTTGGAACGGAAGGAGAAATAAGACTATAGGATACTAATAGCAGGAGAGACTCCAGGGCCCACGAACGCAAGTGGGATACCTTGAAGCTCGATGTGGACTTAAGATGACTCCCTCAGAGCGGTCCACGGGGTCCGGAAGCGGGATCTGCACAACATAGAGAAGTGCAGTGTAGTATCAGTACAACCGACCCCATGTACTGAGTAAGTGCCGAGCCTAACCTCGGCCGAAGTAGTGACGAGGCTAGGCTTAGCAAATGACGTTCACCTGTCCTATTCTACAACACAAAATACAGATAACAAAGCAAGGAAGAATAACAGACATATACGGGGAACGTGAGCAGATAGAGGAAAAAGAACAATAAGATAGAGCAGTTAATTAACATCAAGTAAGAAAGAAAAAATTTACCGAAAACTGATAAAGTATGAATGACATGTCTGAATGATAACAATGACACGACATCACCCTTCGTGCTTTTACTCTTTTCCTCACCAATGCAATGTATGTTGTAATCAATGTAATCATGGCACGACATTAACCTTCGTGCTTTCAATAAGTGTACACATGGCACGACATCACCCTTTGTGCTTTTACTCTCTTCTTCACCAATGCAATGTATGTTGTAATCAATGTAATCATGGCACGGCATTAACCTTTGTGCTTGCAATAAATGTAAACATGGTACGACATTACCCTTCGTGTTTTTACTCTCTTCCTCACTATGCATGACATGATGTAATCAATGTAAAAAACATGGCACGGCATCACCCTTCGTGCTTTACACTCTTCCTCACCAATTCAAGACAATCTGTATGGTAAGGAATGCAGCATAGTGAGAAAAATACAGTTCAAATCACCCGACAAGGGAAAATATCAGTCAATATCTCAATAAATGCTCGTCAAGGGTTTAGCTATAACCAAACAACTCAATATATATACTATGTGCTTGGATCCTCAATTGAACCAATATTTCATAATCTCTACAACCAGTACATCAACCACAATCAACTTCTCAAGTAGAGGCAATTACATAGTATGATGAACATTGAAGAAATAACTGAATTTTTATCAAAAATAGACTCACGGGCATGCTTGACGCACAATGTATAGGTACTTGACACCTCACCTATACATTGAACATGATAAACACATAACACAGAGCATACAATACCTAATCCCTCACCAAAGTTAGGCAAGACCCTTACCTCGGTCCAAAGTATAGCAATCAACCCTCTAAGACCGCCTTTCCTTTATAATCCGACTCCGAAACAATGATATCTAGGCATAATTAATTCAATAATATCAATAAAGACTCAATAACACAATCACATAGCCTAGATATGCAATTCCTATCATTCTTTCAAAATTTTCAAAATTCGACCCCGGGCCCACTTGGTCCAAAAGGCTCGGACAAAAACCCGATCACCCATAACCCCACGAGTTCAAGTATATGATTTGTTTTAAGATCCGACCCCAAATTGATGTTGAATCACCCAAAATCCCATAAGCCCCAACTCTACCCAAAACCCTTAATTTCTACTTGATTTTATGATTTTAGGCCTAGATTTCTAGTGATTATGGAAGTAAAATGGGAGAAATCGATGTTAGGAAGCTTACCCAAGAGGCTATGGAGGAAGAATTGGTTTAAGGCTCGTCAATGGGGGTTGGGGATGGAAGAGAAGACTGAAATTTAGAAATTCCCGTATAAGGTTCTGTTTTTGGTATTTTAAAATGACTGAACGAATTTGTGCTCTGCGATCGCAGAAGAACAGTTGCGATCGCAGAAGAGGATCTGGTGATAACCCTACACGATCGCAGAACTTATGGGCCCCACCCTATGCGATCGCAGCACCCCACACGCGATCGCACTGACCAAATCACCCCAGACCCCTGGACCACCCAGTACCCTATGCGATCGCGGAACATACATTGCGATCGCAGAGAACATCAGTGACCCCCTCCCAGCCTTACTCGATGCGATCGCAGAGCTACTAATGCGATCGCACTGAACAAATTGACAGACACCAGAAAATCAGTTAAACACCAGATTTTTCATGACTTTTACACCCCGTTAGCTACCCGAAACTCACCCGAGCCCTCGGGTCTCAAAACCATAAACACACACAACTCCCAAAACATCCTACGAACTTATTCAAGATTTTAAATCACCAAAATATCATCAAAAACAAGGAATTAAACCTTAAAACTCATAGAATTTTCTTAAAACTTCATAGAGCTTAATTTTTCCAATTTTGATCTGAAACATGTCATTTCAAGTCCGTTTTACACCAAATTTCACATATAAGAAAAATAACATATAATAAACCTGTTCAGGGCTCTGAAACCATAATACGGGCCCGGTAACACGGTTTTCACATAATTATTCATTTTCAAAATCCTTTATTATTTTCAGAAAACATTTTCTTTAAAAATTCATTTCTCGGGCTTGGGACCTCGGAATTCTATTCCGGGCATACGCCCAAGTACCATATTTTCCTACGGACCCTCCGGGACCGTCAAATCACGGGTCTGGGTCCGTTTACCAAAAATGTTGACCAAAGTCAACTTTATTCATTTAATTATCATAAAATTCCATTTTAATCAGATTTCAACATAAAGACTTCCCGGCTACGTGCCCGGGATGTGAACACATATCAAGGTGAGATTAACGGAGGCTTTCGGGGCCTCAAAATACAGATTTAGCTAGAATTATTTAGGATGACCTTTTGGGTCATCACATGATTGATGGCTTGAGTTGCAGAGTGAGGTACGTGTTGGGTCTAACCTTGAATTGAGGTAATTAGGGACCCTTGGACTACATGTTGTGTGAATTATACGCGACACGACATATATGTGAGGTGTATATGCACCCTTATATTACTTGCTTCCCTACATTTGTTGCGTCATAGTATATCTTTTTCATGCCTTAATTGCTACATGATTGTTTGATTTCCATGCCATATTTTCTACTTTCCATTTAGTATTCCTTGTATTAAATTGGCCATTCCTTCCATAAGTTCATACTTATTTACTACTTGTCTCTATTTGCTTTCCTTACATATCTAAAGTGTCCTATGCCTTGTTTATCTTATAGTTTCGTATCATTTGTTGCCTTCAATAATGTAGTTTCATTTGTATGGACTGTTAATTGGTAGATACCGTTGAGTTGGTAAAGCTGAGACATCCGAGTTGTTTGAGACTCTTTGATTATCATGTTATTCTCCATTTCTCGTACATTTGTTCTCTTGATGTAGAAATTCTTGTGAATCTTGGTTGTTGAATTGCTATTATTGATTGAAATTGTTTGGGGAGCGGGTTGCCGCAACGAAAATTGAAAGGTAATCAATTAAAATAGTGGAATAAGAACAAATTATGTTATTGACAGATGATGATATAGTCGGATCGGGTTGCGCGCCGTAATGGATTGCTTAAAGTTGATATTGGGAGACCGGGTTGCACGCCGCAATATATTGATTAAAATTATATTGGTTTGTGACTGTTGGATTGGCCTCGATAATCGAGAAGAGCTTATATGATTGGTTATTTTGGCTCTCTACTTGTTGGATTTGAGTTCGTTGTTATGAATTAACTATTTTACTTCCATTCATGTTTTTTTGTTATTATTATTATTGTGTACATGTTAATGTAAGTAACCCGCCTTAGCCTCGTCACTACTTCGTCGAGGTTAGGCTCGGCACTTACAAAGTACATGGGGTCGGTTGTACTCATAATACATTGTGCACTTCATGTGTAGATACTGGGGTTGGTCCCAACGACGTTCAGTAGACTGCTCGGATCCAGCTATTCAGTAGACTGAAGTCGTCTTCCACTTCATTTTAGTTGTTTACTTTGATTGAGACGATCATGTTTATTTCAGACTTTTATTTGTAATATTCTAGACGCTCATGTATTCGTGACACCAGTTCCGAGATTTTGCATTTGGATTTCGTCACTCATTAGTTTATTACCTTATTTCAGACTATTAAGTTTCATTATTGTCATTAAATTTGGAAATTGTTTAAAATGGTTAATAACTATATGTAACGTTGGATTTTCTAGCAAGTGAAATGTTAGGCGTCATCACAGTCCCGAGAGTGGAAATTTCGGGTCGTGACAAGTTGGTATCAGAGCACTAGGCTTCCTAGGTCTCACGAGTCATTAGAAAGCTTAGTAGAGTCTGGGGGATTGGTACGTAAATGTCTATACTTATCTTCCAGAGGCTACAATGTTTAGGAAAAAATTCACTTCTTTCTTTGTCTATCACGTGATTTCATTCTATCATTGATGATTGAACCATTCTATTCTTGTTCTCTCGCAGATGGCGAGAACACGCATAGCATCAGCAACCAGACAGGAGTCGGAGCCCCCCTGTGGCAGCTGCTACCAGGGGCAAAGGTCGAGGCTGAGGTCGAGCCACATGCTGAGGCAGAGCTCAGCCTAGAGCTCGAGCAGCAACACCCACATTGGAGCCTCAGATTGATCATGAGGAGGGGGTCCCAGCTAAGTCCGTACCCGTCGGACCAATTCAGGTCCCGGAGCGATTCATAGACACTCCAGTGCTTCAGGATGCTCTAGTCCGCTTAGTTGGCCTTATGGATAGTGTGGCCTAGACCTGTGCATTTTCGGTGGAACCAACCATCTCTCAAGCTGGGGTAGGAGCACAAACTCCCACTACTCACACTCTGGAGCACGTGGATCCCCTATATCAGACTCCAGCAGCCCAGCCGGTTGGGGTGGTTCAGCCGGTTGTTGCGGCATTGGTCGGTGACAGACCCTCTATGTCTTCTGAGGCTTTGTTAAGGATGGATAAGTTTACCAAGCTCTTTCCTGTTCATTTCAGCGGTGCACCTTTTGAGGAAACATAGGATTACCTAGATCATTACCACGATGTTTTGCGCGACATGGGTATAGTTGAGACCAATGGTGTCGATTTTGCAATGTTTCGGATGACCGGTTCTGCCAAGATATGGTGGAGAGATTATATCTTGATTAGACCAGTTGGTTCACCACATGGGATCGGTTTTCTCAGCTATTTCTAAAGAAGCTCATTACTTTCACTCTAAGAGAGGATTACTGCAGGCAGTTTGAGCATCTACAGCAGGGCAGCATGATCGTCACCTAGTATGAGACTCGATTTGTGGACCTATCTTTTCATGCCATTATTTTATTCCTTATTGAGAGGGAGAGAGTGAGAAGGTTCATTGATGGGCTCACCTTCAGTATCAGGCTATATATGGCCAAGGAGACTGGGGACGATATTTCTTTCTAGAGGGCCGTAGATATTGTTAGATAGATCGAGATGGTTCGTGGTAAGGAGAGGGGGTCGGTGTCTGATAAGAGATCGTCATTTCGGTTGTTTCATTTGTTCTTTATCTGGAGGCAGGATTTTTTTTGGTAGAGGCCATCCTCCTAGGCCGATTTAGTCAGCTCTCTAGGTAGCCCACATTACTTGGGGCGATCATCGTTCTTATGGGTCTCGTCTTGAGCATCCAGCATTCAGTTCATATTCAGCTACTATTAGTGCACCACCGCTTTAGAGTTACTATAGCGTCTATTTGGACCAAAGGTCAGTCTTTGTTCCAGCAGCCTCAACAACCGAGAGAGTGCTTTGAGTGTGGAGGCATAAGTCATATTAAAAGATTGCCCTAGATTGTTCTTCAATAAATTTCAACAGGGTTCTCGTGCCATCATATCGGCATTGGTTTCTCCACCGCCCGCACAACCAGCTAGAAGCGAGTGTCAGATTGTTAGAGGTGGAGGTTAGGCCATTAGAGGTGGAGGCTATCCATCTAGGGGTTTCTTGAGGAGCAGAGGTCAGAGTGGTGGGGCTCAATCCTGTTTCTATGCATTCCTAGCTAGACTTGAGGCCAATTCATCAGATGCCGTCATCACAGGTATTGTTCCAGTTGCCATAGAGATGCTTCAGTTTTATTTGATCCGCGCTTACTTATTCCTACGTGTCATCCTATTTTGCTCCATATGTGATTGTGCCTCGTGAGTTTTTGAGTGCTCCTATATATGTGTCCACTCCTGTGGGAGATTTTATTGTTGTATATCATGTCTATCGCTCATGTGTGATTACTATTCAGAGTTTTGAGACTAGTGTAGATCTCCTACTTATTGATATGGTAGACTTTGATGTTATTTTGGGCATGGATTGTTGTCACCTTATCATGCTATATTGGATTTTCACACCAAGACGGTAACCTTAGCCAACGCTGGGATTGACCCAATTAGAGTGGAGGGGGACTCCTTGTTATTCTACTAGCAAGGTTATTTCATATGTGAAGGATCAACATATGATCGAGAAGGTATGTATAACATATTTGGCCTATGTTCGTGATTCGATTTTGGGGGTTCCTTCCATGGATCCAGTACTTGTAGTGGGTGAGTTTTCAGAGGTGTTTCCTGCAGATCTGTCGGGGATGCCACCTGACAGAGATATTGACTTCTGTATTGATTTGGCTCCGGGCACTCAGCCTATTTTTATTTTACCATACCGTATGGACCCATCGGAGTTGAAGGAATTGAAGGGGCAGTTTCAAGTTTTGCTTGATAAGGGATTCATTAGACATAGTGTCCCACCTTAGGGTGCGCCCGTGTTGTTTGTGAAGTAGAAAGATGGTTCGATGAGGATGTCTATAGATTATCGGTAGTTGAACAAAGTCACTATTAAGAAAAAGTATCTGTTGCCGAGGATTGATAACTTATTTGATCAGCTTCAGGGTGCCAAGGTATTTTCGAAGATTGATTTGAGGTCTGGCTACCATAAGTTGAAGATTAGGGCATCAGATGTCCCTAAGATAACTTTACGGGCTCGATATGGGCATTATGAGTTCCTAGTGATGTTATTTGGGTTGACAAATGCCCCATCAGCATTCATGGATTTGATAAACCAGGTATCCAAGCCTCACTTGTATTCTTTTGTGATCGTATTCATTGATGATATCTTGATCTACTCCCATAGTCGAGAGGAGCATGAGAAGCATCTTAGAGTTGTACTCGGACTCTGAGAGATAGCCAATTGTATGCTAAGTTTTCAAAGTTTGAGTTTTGGTTGGACTCAGTCGCCTTTTTAAGGCATGTTGTATCTGTAGTGGGCATTAAAGTGGATCCTAATAAGATTGAGGCAGTTTAAAACTGGCCTAGACCTACTTTAGTTATAGAGCTTCGGAGCTTCCTGGGTTTGGTGAGTTATTATCGCCGGTCCGTGGAGGGGTTTTCATCCTTATCATCCCCATTGACTAGATTGACCCAGAAGGGTGCTCCATTCAGATGGTTGGATAAGTGTGAGTTGAGCTTTCAGAAGCTCAAGACTGCTTTGACTACGGCGCTAGTGTTGGTGTTTCCCGCAGGTTCAAGATCTTACACCGTGTACTGTGATGCGTATCGTATTGGGCTCGTGCCGTATTGATGCAGGATGGCTGGGTGATTGCATATGCATTGCGACAATTGAAGGTTCATGAGAAGAATTACCCGGTTTATGGCCTAGATTTGGCAGCCATTGTTCACGGTGTGGGATATTACTAGGTATGTTTTTTTTTTTTTTTTTCATGCGATAAAGATTTGGAGGCATTACCTCTACGGCGTGTCGTGTGAGGTTTTCATGGATCATCGAAGTCTACAATATTTTTTCAAGCAAAAGGAATCAACTTGAGGCAGATGAGGTGGTTGGAGCTGTTGAAAGACTATGATATCACCATTTTGTATCATTCCGGAAAGGCCAACACAGTGATCGATGCCTTGAGTAGAAAGGTTGCGAGTATAGGTAACCTTGCGTATATTCCAGTTGGTGAGAGACCGCTAGTATCAGATATTCAGACCTTGGCCAATCAGTTCGTGAGGTTAGATGTTTCAGAGCTTAGTCGTGTTCTAGCTTGCATGGCTTCCCAGCCTTCTTTGTACGAGCACATCAGAGAGCATCAGTATGACGAGCCCCATTTGCTTGTCCTTAAGGATATGGTGCGGCACGGTAATGCCAAGCTGGTTACCATTGTGGATGGGGTTTTACAGAGAATCGGATTTGTGTGACCAATGTGGATGGGCTTCGTGAGTTGATTCTTGAGGAGGCCCGCAGTTCACGGTATTCCATTCATTCGGGTGCTTCCAGGATGTACGAGGATTTGAGGCAGCACTACTGGTGGAGAAGGATGAAGAAGGATATTGTTGCATATGTAGCTTGGTGTCTGGATTGTCAGTAAGTAAAGTACGACCATTAGAGGCCTAGTGGTTTGCCTCAGAGGCTGGAGATTCTTGAGTGAAAGTGGGAGTGTGTTACCATGGATTTTGTTGTTAATCTCCCACAGACAAAGAAGAAGTTCGACGCGATATGGGTCATTGTGGACAAGTTAACCAAGCTGGAAATTTCATTCCAGTAGCACTACCTATTCTTTAGAGCGGATGGATGAGATCTATATTTGACGAGCGCAAAACACACACTTAACTTTTGCTCGCTAATCAAATATAGTAAAGTATAATATCGTATCCGCAGGGATTGGATTTAAACACTATTCTCGTGTTTCTAGCTTTTGTCGAAAACTAGCACTATTGAAATTCGAAGAATTTCAAGGTTTGGCTGAAAGTTGACTTCTTAGCCAAGGGATTCGAATTTTGATGTTCAAACTTGGATTAGTTCTGTATTTCTATTTGAAACTTATCTGCAAAATTTAATTAAATTCGGAATTGATTTGACATGATTCAGACACTTAAACATGATTCTAGTGTTCTTGAGTTTCACTTTGAAAGTTCATTCGTTTGAGGTTGATTCGTAGATTTAGATATTATTTTTGTGATTTAATTGCGCGATCAAGTTCGCATGATGTTATTACACTTGTGTGCATGTTTGGTTAATATCTCGAGGGGATCGTGTGAGTTTTAGACATGTTACATATGCGTTTTGCAGAGGAAAGGTTCGTTGGTGCAATACGAGTGCGGGTGTTTTGTAGCAGATCTCGCATTTGCGAGGTCTGGCTCGCAAATGCGAGCCTCACTTTTGCGAACAATGATTTACATTTGCAAGTCTGGGCTGGGCTGGGTGAGCTTCGCATTTATGAGAATTTCTTCATATTTGCGGACACTGGACCTTCGCAATTGCAAAGTATGTGGTCGCAATTGCGATCACTGGCTACTTCTTGTTTTTGCGAAGAGTTTGGTCACATTTGCGAGGGCTTTAGGTTGGCATTTGTGACCAAAATGTCGTATTGGCGATGGTTGTTCTTCTGAGACAAGGTTCACATTTGCGACCCCTTTCTCGCATTTAAGATGTTCGCAAGTGCGAATAAGATATCGTAATTGCGACATCTGCAACTGGGTAAAAGAGGGGGAAAACAGGACTTAGCTCATTTCTCACAGTTTCTTAACCCTAAACACCCCAGAGGTGATTTTCCAAGAGACTTTTCTTCATAAATTCATTGGTAAGTGCTTAAATCCATTTCTTTTCAATTACCCATTACATTTCATGAGATCTCAACATTAAATTTA
This sequence comes from Nicotiana undulata, assembly GCA_005239495.1. NCBI lineage: Eukaryota > Viridiplantae > Streptophyta > Magnoliopsida > Solanales > Solanaceae > Nicotiana > Nicotiana undulata. The sequence continues at coordinate 12,147 of MDKH01071916.1, forward strand.
GGATTCCCATGGTAGAAATTAAGGATTTGGGTAAAATTAGGGATTTTTGTAAAATTGAGAGTTAGACCTCAAATTGAGGTCGGATTTTGAAACAAATAAGATAACAGGGTTCAGGGGTGAATGGATAATCGGGTTTTGGTCCGAATCTCGATTTTGACCAAGCGGGCCCGAGGGCTTTTGTTGACTTTTTTAAAAATGATCTAAATTGAACCTCTTTCATTTGTGGGTAGTTTCTAAAGCTTATTTTGAATTATTTGGTCAATAATTTACTAGATTTGGTTGGTTTGGAGGCTTGTTCAAAAGGCATGGATGTGGTTGATTGATTGCTTGAGTTGTGGAGTGAGGTAAGTGTTGGGTCTAACCTTGACTTTAGGGAATAAGGGACCATTGGATTACATGTTGTGTGAATTATGTGTGAAACGACGTATATGCGAGGTGTATATGCACTGTTACGTTACTTGCTTCCCTATCTTTGTTGCTTCATAGTATATCTTGTTTCATGCCTTAATTGCTACATACTTATTTGATTTCCATGAATATTTGCTACTTGCCATTAAGTATTCCTTCTATTAAATTGGTCATTCCTACCACAAACATATGCTTATTTACTACTCTGTTTTATTTGCTTTCCTTACATATCTAAAGTGTCTTATGCCTTGTTTATCTTATAGTTTCATATCATTTGTTGCCGCCAATAATGTAGTTTCATTTGTATGGATTGTTAATTGGTAGATACCATTGAGTTGGTAAAGTTGAGACATCCGAGTTGTTCGAGTCTCTTTGATTATCATGTTATTCTCTATTTCTCGTACATTTTTTCTCTTGATATAGAACTTCTTGTGAATCTTGGTTGTTGAATTGCTATTGTTGATTGAAATTGTTTGGGGAGCGGGTTGCACGCCACAACGGAAATTGAAAGGTAATGAATTAAAATGGCGGAATAAGGACGGATTATGGTATTGATTGATGATGATATGGTGGGATCGGGTTGCGTGCTGCAACAAATTGTTTAAATTTGATATTGTGGGATTGGGTTGCACGCCGCAATATATCGATTAAAATTATATTTGTTTGTGACTGTTGGATTGGCCTAGGTAATCGAGAAGAGCTTATATGACTGATTATTCTAGACTCTCTATTAGTTGGATTTGAGTTTGTTGTTACGAATTAACTACTTTACTTCCATTCATGTCTTTTCTGTTATTGTTATGTTGTTGTTGTTGTTGTTGTTGTTGTTATTATTATTATTATTATTATTATTATTATTATTATTATTATTATTATTATTATTATTATTGTTATTATTGCGTACACATTTATGTAAGTGATCACCTTAGCCTCATCACTACTTCGTCGAGGTTAGGCTCAGCACTTATAGAATACATGGGGTCGCTTGTACTCATACTACACTCTGCGCTTCTTATGCAGATAACAGAGTTGGTCCCAATAGCGTTCAGTAGATTAACTCAGATCCACCTATTCAGTGGAGGCTTTAGGTATAGCTGCACGGCGTCCGCAACCCTGAAGTCCCCTTCTACTTCATTTTAGTTGTTTACTTTGATTGAGACGGTTATGTTTATTTCAGACTTTTATTTTTATATTCCAGACACTCATGTATTCGTGGCACTAGTTTTGGAATTTTGTATTTGAATTTCGTCACTTATTAGTTTATTACTTTATTTCAGACTATTCAGTTTCATTATTATCATTAAATTTGGAAATTGTTAAAATGGTTAATAATTATATCTAACGCTGACTTGCCTAGCAAGTAAAATATTACGCGTCATCACGGTCCCGAGGTTAGGAACTCAGTGTCATGGAAAATATGATCGAGTATTAGGAGCACTATGGATGAAGACATTAGGTCCAGTAACAATGGACTACTCTGACCTCACCATGACCGTTAATTATCAGGGTAAGCAACACATTTTGAAGGGAGTATCAGAAGATTGCAGACTCTCTAGTCTTAAGGCTGTTAACAGATATTAAGGTGATGATGCTCAGTTGTTTATGCTGCAAGTCATGATTGATATTCCCTCTTCTAATACTGAGGATGAAGGGATTCTGCATGCCTTGCATCTTCCTGATGATGCAACACTACCTCAACCACTTAGTGAGCTCCTTGATAGCTACAAACAGGTGTTCTCAGAACCTACTACACTGCCACCACAAAGAGGTGCATTTGATCACAGAATTCATTTACAGCCAGGAACCAAACCAGTCAACATTAGACCTTACAAATATTCTTCCATGAAGAAGGACATAATTGAATAGCTAGTTAAAAATATGTTGCAGGAAGGGGTTACAATATAGCAACAACCATTTTTCTTCACCTGTAGTGGTGGTAGGCAAAAAGGATGAAACTTGAAGATTATGTGTTGATTACAAAGAATTGAATCAATGCACTATTAAAGATAAGTTTCCTATCCATATAATTGATGATCTTCTAGATGAATTAATAGGTGCTTCTATATTTTCTAAGATTGATCTTAGATCCGAATACCACCAAATCAGAATGGTTCCTGAAGATGTTTCAAAAACTGTATTTAAAACTTGCATGGGACATCATGAGTACTTGGTTATGCCTTTTGGCCTCACCAATGCACCCATCCACTTTTTAATGAATGACGAATCATGTTTTTCAGTAGTTCTTGAGGTAGTTTGTACTCTTTTTCTTTGATGATATCCTAGTACACAATAGGACTTTGCAAGATCATGTCATACACTTACAAACAGTCTTCAAGATGATGATGTAGAACAACATCTTGCCCAAACATTCTAAGTGTGTATTTGGGGTGCCAAGTGTGGAGTACTTATGTAACTTCATTTCAGTTCAATGTGTTGCTACTGGTCCAAGGAAAATAGCAGTGGACTACCCATGTCAATGTTAAACAACTGAGAGATTTCCTTGGTTTGGTTGGTTGCTACAAGAAATTCATCAATGGATATGGCCTTGTCAGTTTACCTTTGACAGATCTGCTGAAGAAAGACAACTTCTTATGAACAAATGTTGTTTCACAATCTTTCTCTGCACTTAAACCACTACAGGAAATCGGACTTTTTGTGGCAGCTAAAGTCACCACAAATGGTAAGAAAGTCGCAACTACATGTTTTTAGCAGCGACTATGGGCTCGCTCCAAGCACTACTGTTACTGAATGTTTATTGTGACGAATCTGAAGAGTCGCCACAAATACTACACATTTTGTAGCGACTGAGGTCGCTCAGAAACATATTTTACAAAATTGAATTTAGGTGGGTCGCTACTAAATAATGACATATAGTGGCGACTCTAGTCGCTACAAATGATATTCAGTGGCGTTTTTCTTGTTGCTACAGTAGGATTTTCTTTTTGTGGCAGCTAGAGTCGCCACTAAAGCCTCTTTCTTTAAAAAAAAAAATAATGCAATAGCCAATAGTATTCCTGCTAATTTCCCAATAGCGTTATCAACATAATGAACACCACATATACTCTTAAATAAACTTGTATAGAACATTTTCATTACCAAATAGTCTACAACAAAGTATATTACTCTCCATAATACATTGTCATCACATACACATGGAAAGAACATCAAATGTATTCAAACTCCTACTTGTTGAATAACATTATCCTTCACTATTTTAAGAAAACACCCGAAGAAATACGTCTTCAAACTATTCCAATATCTTCAAGTTACTCTAATGTATTCGGGCTACTCCCTGAGCAACTTCATTTCCCCATTGTTGAAGTACTATCTCCTTGCTATTAAAAAATAATAATAACAGTAATATATGCATGCATACAAAACAGAGTTGATCCTAAGTCAAGTAATAAAGGAAAGCATATAAAAGGGAAAGGTCTACTAAAACCACAGAGAACTATAGCAAGTGAATGTCTTTCAAAAAAATTTCGCTCATTCAAACTGGGACTTTAAGCGAAAGGATCTTCCGGCACGCTTCCCCAAAAGTGTAAAAGACTTTTTCAAGTTTGACTGAATTTCTACTGTAAGCCTAATGGAAAGAGTAATACTAAATTTTGAACGTAAAATTGTCTGTGCAACCAAAAGATCCAGAAACATATCCAGTTATATCTAGTAAAAGGAACATTGATTACATTTCCCTTCTAGGTCTTTATCTCAAGCTATAAACTTACACTACGCTATCTTGTCAGCAATGGAACCTTTATATGGTGATCAATAACAGAGTAAGCAAAAAGTTTAAGCTAAATTTTACCATGTATTATGAAATTTACTGAAACATATTTGGTGTTCAGTGAACGAAAAATAATTTTATTAACAGATTTTGATATTAAAGACAAAATAGCATATACCACTAACTTCCCAAGATGCTTTCTCATTAATCTGGTTTGTTAAGTACTTCTCTGTAATAAGGATTTTGCATATAAAAGTGAAATCTACTGGACTAGTATTTTCTTTTGGTTTAAGACCGGATATCATATGCTTGCAGGAAACCAATGTTGAATGGAGTCTCTCCGGTCAACTCAACTCATTATAAGATAAATCTCTAACAGCATAAAACAAGGCATTATATGTCAACAAAACATAAATAGGAAAATAGTTGACTCCATTCATTTGGGTGAAGATACTTACAGAACTTAGAAGGCAGTACAACTGCCAATGTTTTGAGGAATGGAACCAGTCAAACTATTGTTCCGAACATCACTGCATAAAACAAATGATGGGTAATCCATTCAGATTATCTCTAAAAGGAGTTAACGCAAGATCTTAAGAACGAAAAAAATTAGGAACTTACAAATACCACAGGCCGGTAAGCTGACACATATCGAGAGAAAGTGATCCACTCAAGTTGTTACAGCGTAGTCCCCTATTATGTGAATAAAAATTATACAACAAGATGTTCATTCATAAATAATATCCTGATGGTATATACCAAAGACACCAATCTCATCCGGTATCTTGCCCGTAAGGCGATTTCCCCTTAAATCACTATCAATATAATAAAAAACAAATTAACATTTACTATAAAATGTACCATGTCCATACCAAAATTAAAGGGCAAGCATGACCAAAAGGGAAAGAGGTTTTACATAGATATCAGGACTTTAAGCTGTCCTATTGAAGGAGATAACTCCCCATCAAGATTCAAACTAGAAAGATTACTACAAGATACATAAAAAGCAACCACTTAACAAAAAAGATTACAACTTTAAACAAAATAATGTAATGCGATCAAAAAGTTACTAGTATAACTTACAGGGAAACAATATTGAAGGTGACATTATCACAAGTGACACCTCTTCAAGCACTGTAATCAGCTGCAGGAAAGACCAATTGCAGAGACAAATTCAAAGAGATTCCCTATCACTCTCTCAAATCATAAACTTATGCCAAGATATTCAAATGAAAGAGTAACTTTATGTTAAAAATTTGTACTTTGTCAAGCATATGAAATGGAAAACACTCATGGAAGACGCAAGAAAAATTAAAGTGCATCTCCATCCAAATATAATAGACTAAGAGCTAACACAAAATTAGTAAAGCACCTAACTAGAAAAACAAAAGCAAGGTTGAACATACCATTTGCCAGACAAGGTACCGAATTCCGTAGACTATTAAAAAGAATAAAACAAAAAATAAAAAAATTATCTTATCTTTAGTTGATTCTACATATTGACTATTGCTTCATGTAGATACAAGTTTTTAATATTTGGCAATAACTTATTTTCTATCTGAAATGAATCAAATCTATAATAAAATACTGCTCGATTTTCCAGATTTCAAGTTCAAATTTTAATAAAAAGTGAACAGAGATAAACACCAATTGTAATAAAGGGAATCTAAAAAAAACCAAGGCATTTTCTAATTTATTCTATAATATAATTTAATGGTAGAAAATTGCTTACAGTAAATGCTCATGATATCAACATCTGCTTCTTAAAATTAGGTACTATCTGCTCAATCTCGGCAATCATCACCGATGGTCCGTATAATTGAACATTAGGAAAATATTTTCATGCGCGTAAAATTTTCAATATTTTACGACATGAGTAATTGAAAACACTGTATGCACATCCACAGGAAGATCTATTATGGGCACAATGAGCCAATAACAATTTTAATTAAGCATCAACCTTCTATAGTAAGCCATTTCAATTTAAGCATAAATTGATTTATGTTGCAATACAAAATATTGTAATTTACTTTAGCAATCAAAATAGAGATCTCCAGTTTACTTAATAGATAGTGATCTCTAATACCACCAACCTACTCCCGAAAATTAAGAGACAAAAATCATCAGCTACAAGCAACGAACTCCATTCCTTCGGAAAGTGACATAGAAAGGCCACTTGTCCACATGCTTTGTCAAGAAAATATTGATAAAATATTCACATGCTTTGCCAAGAAAATATCAGTCTCTTACCCAGTGTGAAAAATATCAAATGTACTCCATAATTGTCAATTACTCCTTGCAATTTTCATCTAGTCCCCTCTCTCGCCATTTTTATTTAGGTTAAGAAAAAAGCAAAAACTTTTAGAAAGAGGATTTTTCCCTAAGAGTTGAAATACTTCAAAGATACAAGAAGGCAGAGAAGAAATAGAATAGACAAACTTAAATATATTTGCAAGATTCACAGTTAAAACAGTGCCAAAGGTAAGCAATCTAAAAGGGAAGAGAGAGAGAGAGAGAGAGACAAAGAGAGGAACCGACGAAAATATTTACCAGTAAAGGATTTGTCAATGAGTTCGCTGGGTAACAACAAAGGGATAGAGGATCCAAATTTTCGCAGTCGATGGAACGTTGTTGAGAAGTGTATTTGTCACACCCCAGAATCGAGGGACGAGATCGGCGCCTAACCGGATGGACCCAGTCAAGTGGACCTGGATTGCCTTTTCTGCCCAACGTATTACCCCGCGTTCATACATACATTATTTCATGTGAGTTAGCCGAATTCAGGTTCAAAGTACATATACAACATAATTCTGTTTTTCCTCTTTTAGCATTTCAACGATTGATATCCAAACATACAAAGTACAAACATAAGTTCCTAACATGAACCACGATTTCCGAGTACGTACAGTTACTACCCAAAAATACATATATACACCCAAATCATGTCTACGGAGCCTCTACGAATACTAGGGATTTTACATAACTTTCCGGTAACAAGGCCCCGGCTATACCTTTACAACATAAGCAAAAGAGGGTGGTATAATCCACACACGACCCCGAGGAGAAGAGGGGATCACCACAACTGCTGAGGAGATGAAGAAGAGTCACCACTAACGGCGGGCTGAGCTACCTGCTATGGAACCACCTACATCCATATAAAAGATGTAGCGCCACCGACAAAAAGGACGTTAGTACTGTGGAATAGTACTAGTATGTATGAACAAACTTTACCCCAAGTACAATCAAGCAATACACAGATAAGAGATAGTAAATGGAACCAACAAGCATTGCACAGAAATAAAAACAACCGAAATCAAGAGTTTCACAAATTCCCCTTTTCATTTTCAATACCACCATATTCAAGAGTTTCGTAGATTTTCATTTCAATGTGATCACATTCCATCCTTATCACCTTCTCTCACCCTTATTACCCCGACCACCCTTATCACCTTCTCTCACCCTTATTACCTCGTCCACCCTTATTACTCCGTGTTGCGGCGAGCAACCCCATCCCACCGGACAATCACATTTTATATCCACTAATTAAATCACAAGGATCTTTATCATGAAAAACATAAGTTCATATCAACCAACAACTATGTGAAATCAAGGCACAATGATCATTACCAATCAATAATTCATATATGGTGTTTCCACAATCATTTAACTCAATAAAATCAGTCCATATTTACTTTCATAATTTGCTACACAGCCTTTAGCACTTTGATACGTTCAACAATGTATTTGACAGTAGCATCAACCAACATTTCAATCACAAAGATTCTCATCATCAAGGATATTCATTCGTAACAACCAAATAATCATATGAAATCAAAGCCACATAAATCTTTATCAAGTAGTGAGTCATATACGGTATGCCATCAACATATAGCCTAATTAGTTTATCCACGTTTCCTTTCCATTATTTACTACACAACATTTAGCACTTAGATACATTCAACAATTGGATTCGTTATCATTCCTTTCGTTTGGTAGTACGTCCTTTCATACCGAGGTATTCAACAGTTAACGAGCTTTGCAAATGATAGAGTAAGCACAAGGGATCACCATTTTCACAATCTCATATAGCACGGTGGTATGGAAATCAATTAGGACAATCAAAGAATAGAATCTTACGTCTCAACACATTATAACAATCAATTCACATATTCTCAAACAAAGTACACATATCATATGCTTGGACACCAACAAGAGGATTCTACAAAGGTTCAAGTTAGTCATACATACCTTGTGTCGAATTTTCCCTTTTTAATTTCTATCACAAATCACCGGACCGTCAAGCAACGTCAATCTAATTCATAATGCAACACATTCATCTTAGAATTGGGAATCATGAACACAATTCGAACTCGCTTAGGCATTTTATCGAATGCTATATGACCCCTTAGATTTCTAACCCCTTATTTGTGAATATTAACCCTAACCCACTCCCTTTTACTAGATTGTGATAATTAATGGACATGCATGCAAGGTTCTTCTCTTTTATCTTCAAGAAATCCTTTAGGGGAGTTCTACTTATTAACCAAAGTCTGAAAATTTAAAGGAAATGGGGTGGGAACTTACCTCTTTTAGTGAAGAAGACAATAACTCGATAATTCCCGGGCTTGAGTGATTGTGGAAAACCAAATGGATGATGTTGAAACCCTTTCTATCAAGAACTCTCTTTTTCTCTCTCTATGCTTAGTCAGAAAATTGTTAAAAATGAAGGGGAAGGGTGTTTTATAGAACAGGGGGTCGGGTTTTAAAATTAGAAATTAGGAGCCCCGACACGGAATGCGGTCAGGAATGCAATCCTGCTCTGCGGTCCGCATTCATGTCGCATAATGGCCCTCAAAATGGGCCAAAATTGGAACATTCTGCCTAGGTATGCGACCACTATGCAGTCCGCATACCTGTTATGCGATCGCATAGTGCGTCGCATAACCTCCCTCGCCAAAAACCATGGGGCAAGAATGCGACGGCTATGCGGTCTGCATTACCAGAATGCGATCGCATTCTAGACCGCATAGTTGTCCTTAATTTGGGCTGAAGTCTGCCCAGGTATGCGACCATTATGCGGTCTGCATACACGTTATGCGATCGCATAGTGCGTCGCATAACAACACAATTTCTGAAAAATTTTATCTTTCAAATCCCGGGGTACTTTTAACTCAAAATAAGTCCATGTTAAGAATTTTCACAGTTATACAACACGAGGACCTATTTGGACATTATTTTAGACATGAGATTTTACGGGTCTTTACTGTATTGTAGAAAATGATTTTGGGGGTGTTTTTCTCGTTTGTCTAGAGTTTGTTTTTGTAACCTTTCATTTTAAAATGAAAAGCATTAGTGGAGACTTCGCTGCAACAATATATGGGTATATTTAGGGGCGGTTTCTAAGTCGCTACAACAACCTCATATTACTGGCGACTGTTCATTAGTCGCTACAAAAGAATCTTTTAGCCAAATTTTATTTTCAGGTGAGGAAAAAATTTGATTTTAGTTGCACCTATTTGTGGAAGCTCCTTTGTTATCGCCACTAATATGTTACTTAATGTGGCAACTATCATGGTCGATACTAAAACCCTTAGTATTGTGGCAACTTTTTTTGTCGCCGCAAAAGGTTGCCACTGAAAATCATATTTCTTGTAGTGAACTAGCCTTAACTACTGCACCTACCCTAGCTTTGCCTGATTATTCCTTAACTTTTGTTGTTAAAACTGATGCCATTCGCACTGGCATTGGAGCAGTGCTTATGCAGAATAATCACCCTATAGCTTTCATTAGCAAAGGCCTAGCACCTAGGCATGCTGCTCTATCTATTTATGAAAGGGAACTCCTAGCTTTGGTCTTTGCTGTGACCAAATGATCACATTATCTTCTCAGTCAGCACTTTATTGTCAAAACTGACCAGAAGGCATTAAAGTATTTATTGGAGCAAAAGTTACACAATGATTCCCAAATCTGATGGTTAGCCAAATTTCTGTCCTTTGATTTTGAAGTTCAATACGTACAAGGTAAAGAAAATGTGGATGCAGATGCTTTATCTAGAGTTAAAGGTGAATCACTCAGGGTGATGATGGTATCTTCAGTCCAAGATGATTTATGGAAAGAAATTCAAGCAAGTTGGCATGCTGATCTAGAGCTTGAGTCTCTCATTGCTTCTTTACAACAATCCTAGAAAATCTTCACCTGGCTGAATGACCAGCTTAGAAGGAAAGGAAACTACTAGTTGGAAATGATGTTTCATGGAGATCCAAAATCCTTACTCTCTGGCATTCCTCTCTCTCTCTAGTGGTCACTAGAATTGATGCTACCACTCGGAAGGTGCTCACTTATTTTTATTGGAAGGGGATCGGAACTGATATCATCAGCTTTAATCATAAATGCTCTGTATTCCAAAGAAACAAATATGACACTGGGGCTTCTCCCGATCTTTTACAACCCATGCCTATGCACACTCTTCCTTAGACTGACATCACCATGGATTTTATTGAAGGTCTACCCAAGTATAAAGGCAAATCTGTTATATGGTTCATAGTTGATCGACTAACTAAGCATGCTCATTTTATTGCCTTGTCTCATCCCTATACTACACAGGCCCTTGATCCCATCTTTATGGGCAACATTTTTAAGCTCCATAGATTCTCTGCTTTTATTACTCGTGATAGAGATCACATCTTTATTAGATGTTTTTGAAGAAATTCCTCACTACTCAGGGTGTCCCTTTGAATATTTCTACTTCCTACCATTCACAAACTGATGTCCAACCCGAGGTCCTTGAAAAATGCTTAGAAACCTACCTACGATGTTTTGGCACTGACTCACCCATAGATTGGTCTCTGTTTCTCTCCCTTGCTTAATGGTGGTACAATACTAGTTCACATTTTGCTATACAAACCTCTCCTTTTGAACTTCTATATGGTTACCCTCCACCTTTGCATTTGTTATTTACCAGGTGACTCAAATGTTGCCTCTATTGAAGATATCTCCTTGTTGCGTGAATTCAAACTCTAACTGGAAAAGTTTCACCTAACTCGAGCTCAGTAGAGAATGCATCTCCATGCCAATGCTCATAGGTCTGACAGACATTTCCAAGTAGGTGACTGGGTCTATGTGAATCTTCATCCCTATCAACAATATTCCTTGTCCACCTTCCCTTACCATAAACTGACCCTCTCTACTTTGTCTCATATCCTATGGTTGAAAAGATTAGTGTTGTTTCCTACAAGTTGCTGCTATCTCCTGAAGTTCTGATCCATCCTACTTTTCACATCTCCCAGCTCAAATTCTGTCATGAGATACATGTTGAGATAGTGAATCCTCCTATGGTTGATTTGGCCAGTCGTTTTTTCCCCAGTCCTGAGCAAGTCCTTAAGAGAAGGTTGATCAAGCAAGGCAATAAGGCTATTGCCTAGTGCTTTATGAAATGGACAGGTTTGGATGCATCCTATGCCACCTGGGAGCTCGCGTATACACTTAAGGCCGTTTTCCTTCCTTCACCCTACAAATTGGCAATGAGTATTTTGAAAGTTAGTTAAGTGTTTCGGCAGAAAAAGTGGTTATCACTTGAGTCGCATTTTTTACATTTCAGCATTTACCTTTTGCATTTTCATTAGCATGTTTTAGTCTTATAAATAGAAAGCATTCAAAACGTAAACCATTCACAATATTATATTGGATCTGAGTACTCATTTTCCTCATATTTCTATTATTATGCCTTTATCTTTTTCTTATTTCTTATGTTCTTCTCTTATTTTGCTCGATTGCACTGTTACATTGGCTTGGTACCTAGATTTTGGTATCAAAAAGTGATATTACTTTCTATCTGTTCCATTCCAAAATGAGCTAGTTGGTATGCTACCGTGTTTTTCTCCCTATAAGTGTGCACCACTAGTGTATCACTCAGTTGGTGGATAGAATCATCAATTATTTAGCAAATGTGAGTATACAGTAGACTGACTTTGAAGCACGGTGATTACCACTTTTGCGTCAAGCTGGATTTTCAGTGGGGTGAGGTTGTGAATGACTGTTATATGTAGTCCTCTTAGTAACGCCATTATTTCTATATTGATAACATTGGTTGCTTCATGCTTTCCTGCGTAACTCATTACCCAATTCCCAGAAGCATCTCGGAAGACACCACCAAGCTTAGCAAATTTAACCAATCTTCTCATTGCTCTGGCAATGTTTACCTTGAAGTAATCGTGTGGTGGAGATTCCCATTTTACATACATAAGAATTGTGGCGCATTTGTGATTAAAGTTGCGTGTTAGGTAGAAATATTCGGGAGCTAGTTGGTAAATAGTATTAGGTTGAGGCCTGAGCTTTTAATTTTAAAAATAGTTTTTATTTCGAGTGTTCCACAGATGCCCTAATATGAAACGAATGAGCTGTGAGTAAGGAATTAAAGAAGATTTTGGACAACCATGTAAGTAAATCAGTTGCTTAAGCCAAACATAAGTAGGGACTCCCTCTAGATGAAGGTTGTTAATAATAGTCCCTAATTTCATAAAATTCCAGCAGTATCGTGCATTGTTACATTTGAAAAAATATGAGTAATTGTTTCCAAATCGCATTGGAAAATGGTACATACATTTGAAGTAGTAACTCCTATCCTATGTAAATATGTTTTCGTGGGGAGACGGTTGTGATTGATCAACCATAGAAAAGTTTTAACTTTTGGCGGGATGTGTAGACACCAAATCCAACCATGGATGTTCTAGCTATGATGATTGAGTGATTTCTTTGTAGCAAGAATTAACAGTAAACTGAACTGTTAACCCGTTAGTATAAGTTCCTAGATGATTCTATTTGGGTGTATTGAGTATATTGGCATATAATAATTGCAAAGACGATCTATAATTTGTTGGGGTAATTCAAAAGATTCTGGATAATTGCGACTTATGTGTTTGTTGAACACGTTGACTACCTTTAATTGGTCTTCTTGATATTGAAATGATCATTCGATAAGGCTACAAATACTAAGGTTTGGAGCTAGTCAACTGTTAGTCCAAAATTTAACATGAATTCCTTATGTTGCGTGCCATACCAGACCTTTTGACACACTGCCCATCCTAATAAAATATGTTTCCATAGTGTAGAGGTTCGTTAAACGAGGTAATAATTCGATTGGGAATATTTAGAAATGAGAATGGAGGCCCATGTGGCTTATGGGTTGTGAAATAATCTCTAAGCAGTGCTAGACAATAATGCTTGATTTTTCTTTTCTTTAGCTTTTGAATGCACAGACCGCCATCCTCTTTGGGAGTAGTTATTGTATCCCATTTAATATCATTTTTCTGTTGTAGTAACCCCCATAGAAAATTCTTTTGATAGCCTACTAGTATTGTGATAATATATGATGGTAATGAGATAAATTGCATTATGTGGTTTGGCATTGAGTTAAAAGTGGCCTTTATGAGGATAGTACGACATGCCATTATGAGGTGCTTTGTTTACTATCCCACCAGTCTGATTTTAAAGTTGTCAATAATAAATTGAAAATCTTTCTATGAGGGTTTTGAGTTAAAGATTGGGAATCCAAATATTTGCCAAAAGATGTCGCCTCTACCATATTGAAAGATGTAAGTAAATTTTGTCAGCCTGTGTACAGTATTTTAAAAAGAAAATTTTTGATTTTTCAAAATTGATCTTATGGCCTGAGAGCTTTTTGAAATGGTCAAGGTGATCTATAATGGCATGAAATAATTGGTATTAATTTTAGAAGTTAAAATAATATCATCTGCGAATAACAAGTACGATGTGGGTAGGGCTTTCCTATTCAATGATATAGGATGCCATTGATTGTAATTTATAATACTATTTATGCTTTATCTTATCCAAACATTTTCATATAAAGAATGAATAGGTACGGAGAAAAGGGTCTCCTTGCCTAATACCTCTTGTTGGTTGAAATAAAGGTATTGATGAACCATTAAATAAAATTGAGGTTGTTGGTGTAGATGCATTTGACATAATGAGTGTGATTAATGGAGGCACGAAGTTGAAATATGTTTGGGTTTGGAAAATAAAATCTCATTCCACTCTATCAAATACTTTTTCAAGATCGACTTTGAGTAACATGTTTGAGAAATTAGACTTGGATGATATTCTAAAATTATTAAGGATTTCTTGCATTATAATCGCATTGGCTGATGCTCGACGATTTCTCTGAAAGGCTGATTGTGATAGATGGATAAGTTGATGTAGAAAAGGTGTAATGCGATTAATAATTATTTTGGAAATAATTTTATAGATGGTACCGCATAAACTAATTGGTCCAAAGTGGAAAGTTTTTGAAGGACTTTGAATTTTAGGAATTAAACAAATGAATGTTTTATTGAATTCTAGCAGGATTTGTCCTTCTTTGAAAATATTTTTGCAGAAGGCCAATACTGATTGTTTCATTTGTGGCAAATACTTTTGAAAGAATAATGGGTGAAGTCTATCGGAGCCTGGTGACTTTAGTGCTTGAAAAGGATGGACAATACTAAATATTTCTGCATCTGTTACTTGTAAAGTGAGGGTGCATGCACTCTTACTGGGGAGCGTATTATAATTTGATATGCGATTTATTTTGTAGATATAATGTGACTGATAGTATATAAGTATTTGGAATAATTTAAGACTACTTCCTGAAGTTGTGATTGATCCGAAATGCCATTCGCAATTAAATCTTTTAGAACACTTATGCGATTACGGCGGCGTCATTTAATAGTAGTTAAGTGTAAGAACCTAGTATTTGCGTCTCCATCATTAAGCCAAGCACAACACGTGACTTTAATTTTCAAAAATCTTGTTTAAGTTTTAATGCGTGATTAAATTGAGCAATGCGATCTTTTTTCAACGTTTGTAAGAAAGAACTCGTTGAATAGTTGGGGGATATTTGAATACCCGCTAACCTTGTTCTTATTTGTTTTTTTTATTAAAAATATAATCAAATGTGTCCCTATTTCACTTTTGGCAATATGTGTGAAGTCATCTATGGATTCCATTAAAGGAGGGTTGGCTTGCCATACATGGATAACGAGTTGTGAAAATTCTTGGTGACACAACCACACGGTTCCAAACCTAAAAATATTATTCTTCATGGGAGCAAGTTTTTGTAAATATAACATTATAGGGCAATGATCCGAGTTTGTTCTAGGCAAGTGTATATTTGTGCTTCTGGATATAGTTTGTTACATTTCTATCCAATCTCTCTAAAATCATTGCTCTTGTTCTACATTTATTGGTTCAAGTATACTTATTGCCTATATATCTCAAGTCTATTAGGTTACAATAATTAAATAATTTAAAAGTAAATATGCTCTAGTGTAATTAATTGGGCATCCTCCAATTTTTTGGGTTGATGAGAAGATGTCATTGAAATCACCGTCTACGGTCCAAGGACCAAAGTAGCTATCTGCTATACACATTAAATTTTGCCAAAGCATTTTCCTGTATGCTAAAGATGTACTTGTATAAATTGCAGATAACATAAAATGGTGGCCTTAGGGACATACCCGAACCATGTAGTGTCTCTCTTGATTTGTGGTTGCTATTTCATTCACACTAACAATATTATTATTCCATAATACCATCATTCCCCCAACATGTCCCTCAGTTGAAACTTGGGAGAGATTGGATAATTCAAAGTCATCTCTTAGGAATGCATGGTCCTACAAGTGAGTTTCTAGTAGTACTACCAGTAGTGGACTGTAGTAATACATCATAGAGAGAAAGTTCCTTCGGAAGTCAGGATATTGTGCACCTTTAAAGTTTTATACGACGAAATTCATGGAATTACGATGTAAGGGTGGTGCTTGTGGTATTGTCATCTGGTCGTCCATAATCTGTTCCTCCATGTTGGGTGTCTGAGTGGTATCCCTGAGGGTTGGAGTGATCACCACTACATATTTCCCTGCCTCCAGGTTCGCAGTGGGTTATAGTTTGATCGAGCACTTTGTCAATTCCGGTAGGTATTTGAGTAAAATCTTTTTGCCGTACTGTCCCTTAAGGACGGAGATACGGCAGTCCTCTAACCGCAGTAGTTCCGTTCTTATTTTTCGTATCTCTTCCACAACTACTGCAATTTCCTAGGGAGTGAGGGTGTCTTGTTCGCTTGGACTTCATGGATGTGGGCTCATGGAGTTGGTGGATGATGAGTGGGTCGAAGGGTCTCATCGGAGACATTGGTAGAATGGGTAGTTGCATGTGCATGTACTCGTGTATCCAGGAATTAGGGATCATGATGGCGGGTAAAAGGGAAGCTCAGTGTACGTTGGTGGTTGTGGGTTACTCGAGTACAGTGGTAGAGTGTTCCACATGTATGGGTATTGGGGTGGTTGTTGGGGCATCCCCCATGATGTTGTTGGAGTCATCTGGCTTGTGGCCCATTGAAATTGGCCATAGAGGTTCATACATGCTATCTGTCACGACCTCAAATCCTAACCGGTCGTGATGGTGCCTATCGTGGAACTAGGCTAGCCAATAATCACCTGTATATACTTTCTTTCACAAATATCAATTCCTTTTTTCAACATTTCATAAACGTATAAAATTTCCAAATCTTTAAGCAAAACAAAATAAGCTAAACAGTCTATAACCATCCCCAAAATCTGGAGCCAACGGGTCACGAGCATCTAAGAAGGATACCAATAATACTACTGTCACAATACAAAGTTTCAGAACGAAGTACTAAGTGCAGAATAAGGAAAGGGGAGATAGAGATGTTGTGGACGCTGGACAACTACCTCAATATCCCAACTCTGGCTCCGCACGGACTACGATGGCTAACGCTCGGTACCAGCACCTGAATCTGCACACAGAGGTGCATGGAGTAATGGTGAGTACGCCAACTTAGTAGTAATGAAAATAAATCAAATCTGACAGTAAGAAAACACACAGGAACTAATCACCAAATCACAATGGATAAAACATTGACCCCCAACAGTGTAAACATTTGAATGAATATGCATTAAAAGTCAATTCAATAAAAATCCTTTGAACATGTATGATTTCTAGTGAATTCAGTAAAATACCCGAGAAGTATTAGTTTAAAGATGAAATGAATCATAAGTAGTTACTCCGGCAAACAAGTATCATAAACCGCCCCTCGGGCAAAACATCACTCGGAATTTAGTCACTAAACACCTCACAACCACTCAATATCAGCCACTCAGCACCTCACAATCACTCATGCCTCTCAATCACTCGTCACTTGGCACTCGTCACTCGCACTGAGTAGGTACCTGCGCTCACTGGGGGTGTACAGACTCCGGAGGGGCTCCTGCAGCCCAAGCGCTATAAACAGCCAAATCATGGCATCAATCACTCTGGTACTTGGCCTCTCACATATCATAACAATGTAACATGTTGCGGCGTGCAGCCCGATCCAAAAATATCCTCACAATATAGGCGCTCGTCCTCACTCAATCAGAAACTCTCAAAATGCCACTCGGGCCATAAATAAACAGGGTTCTCGACCCAAAACAGTATTTTATATCATGAAATAATATCAACAAGTCTGAGTATCAAAATAGTTTAACACGAATGACTGAGTGTAAATCATAATTACCACGGTGAGGAATTTCAGAAAACAGCCCCCAAGGGGTTTAAACAGATCGGCACGAGGCCCCAAACATGGCTTACAGCCCAAATATATCAAAAGCATAAAAATACTATTTATCATATGATTTAAAAGCAGCTTCGCAACTCAATAGTTTCCTCGGGAAGAACCAATTTCAAATTCCCCGATTAGTACACGCCACACACTCGTCATCCAGTGTGTACGTCACTCCTAAACAGTGAAAAGATGCCAAGTCCGGGGTTTCGTACCCTCAAGACAAGATTTAAAGTCACTACTTACCTCAAACCAGCCCGAAAAGCTACTCCGTAATACTCTTGCCCCTCAAATCGTCTCACGAATGCTCCGAGTCTATCAAAATCAGATTTACACGATCAAAATATTCTAGGAAAACAAAACTCAATCAAACACGATCAAATTTAGGCATAATTCCCGAAATTGGCCAAACCCGACCCCCAGGACCACGTCTCGGAACTCGATAAATTTACACCATAAGGATCCTCGTCCTCCCATGAGTCTATACATACCAAGAACACTGAAATTGGAGTTCAAATGGCCCCTCAAATTCTCATTTTAAGGTCTCTTAATCTCAAGCCCTAATTACTCATTTTTGCACTGATTTTCCCCAAACTTTCACCACTAATTAAATCTTTAATCACATGTAAATGATTTTAGAGTCCAAGTTTCTTACCTCAATGAAGAACTATCGATTTTCCTCTTTCAAAACCCTTCAAGAGCTTCAAACTCGTATGAGAATGGTGAAAAGAAGACCAAAATTAGCTAAGTCCAACTTATATACTTTCTGCCCGGGGAGATGGCATCTCGCACCTGCGGTCCATAATATCGCACATGCGGACTGCTTCTGCGGTCAATAGACCGCACCTGCGGTTTCTCATTAAATGGCCAAACTCACATCTGTGGACCAGGCGCCGCATTCAAACTTAGTCGAGCCTTCAAAACACCAAAAACAACGCAAAAACACCAAAATCACATCACATTCAAGCCTATGAACTTTGAAATTTCTAAATTTCACCAACGATGCCGAAACCATCCAAAACACCTCCGATTGACCTGAAATTTTGCACACACGCCCAAAATGACACTACGAACCTGTTCCAACTGTCGGAATTCCATTCCGACCCCGATAGCCTATTTTCCACTGCCGATCGGAAATCACCAAAAATTAACTTTCGCATATTCAAGCCTAATTCTACAACGGACCTCCAAACTACATTCCGGACACACTCCTAAGTCACAAATCACCTAACGAAACTACCCGAGCCATAAAATCCGCATTCCGAGATCATTTACCAAGAAGTCAACACCCAGTTGACTTTTCCAACTATAATGTTACATTAAAAGACTAAGTGTCTCAATTCTCACTACAACCATTCCAAACCCGAACCAACCGACTCCAACACATCATAAACAACTAAAAACTGCATAATAAGGCAGAAACATAAATAACTGGGCAAATCTACGGAATGATCGTCCCCAAAATTTGGAGCCAACGGGTCACGAGCATCGAAGAAGGATACCAATAGTACTACTGTCACAATACAAAGTTTCATAACGAAGTACTAAGTACAGAATAAGGAAAGGGGAGATAGAGATGTTGTGGACGCTGGACAACTACCTCAATATCCCAACTCTGGCTCCGCACGGACTACGATGGCTAACGCTCGGTACCAGCACCTGAATCTGCACACAGAGGTGCATGGAGTAATGGTGAGTATGAAAACTTAGGAGTAATAAAAATAAATCAAGTCTGACAGTAAGAAAACACACAGGAACTAATCACCAAATCACAATGGATAAAATATTGACTAAACATTTGAACGAATATGCTTTAAAAGTCAGTTCAATAAAAATCCTTTGAACATGTATGATTTCTAGTGAATTCAGTAAAATACCCAAGAAGTATTAGTTTAAAGATGAAATGAATCATAAGTAGTTACTCCGGCAAGCAATTATCATAAACCGCCCCTCGGGCAAAACATCACTCGGAATTCAGTCACTCAACACCTCACAATCACTCAGTATCATCCACTCAGTATCAGCCACTCAGCACCTCACAATCACTCATGCCTCTCAATCACTCGTCACTCGTCACTCGCACTCAGTAGGTACCTGCGCTCACTGGCGGTAAATAGATCGCACCTGCGGTTTCTCATTAAATGGCCAAACTCACATCTAAGGCTGGCAGGTGGGCTGGGCCCGCGGGCTAAACAGGCGGGCCCGTGGAGGTCCGGGCTTGGGGGGATTTAGGCCCGTGGGGGGTCGGTTCTTCAATTTGGACTCGTGAGCCCGGGCCTGGGCGGGGCCATGCGGGCCCAACGGTAAAAAAATAATTGTTTAGAAAATGGCTAACGGTCAGAATTTTAAATTCTAGTTGTTGGCCCCTTAAAATAGCTGTTTGGCTTGTTTAAATAATAGCCATTTGGCCCCCAAACTTTGTTTTAACCCCAAACTTTTTATAATTATACTTTTTCCCTTTTCTCAACTATAAATACCCCATCATTCTTTCGTTTTTACTCACAAAATCATCAATCTCTCTCTAATTTTCTTCTACTATTGCTTACTTTATTATTGTAAATTGTGAAAAATTGTGAAGTTGGTGAATTGAAGTATTCAAGTCTTCAACATTATACAATTTTCAAGAAGTTGTTCTACAATTCGGTAAACTCGTTCCAACTCCTAAGTTTTAATATTATAATTTTGTTTGTTTAATTTATTTTTCATTATAATTAATATGGACTTGACTTTGAAAGGAATGTTTGGTTTTAAGAGTAAGGGAAAGGGAAAATCTAAAGTCGGTGAATCTAGTGGCCAAGCTACTACTCCTCCCCCGGCTTCCCGACGTAGACATGTTACTCGTCCTCCCCCATCTATTATTCATGATAGTGATAACTCTTGTTTTCAATTTACCGATAGTCAGTTTATACATGATCTTACACCAGGTTCACAATTAAATGATGAATATATGAATTCTCTTTATGGTAATCCAACTATCGATGAAAATGATGAGGAAAATGAAACTCAACCTGATTTTGATGATACACCTACTAGTCATGTTGTTAACCAAACTAATAATAATCCAAATGATGCCCTGGATGACCCTCCTGTAGTAACCCCTACTTTTAATAGACAACGTGGTAAACGGGCCGAAACATCTCTTGTTTGGCATTTTTTTACTCAACTACGAGATCAAAATAAGGCTAAGTGTAAAATTTGTGGCTTCTTGATGTCTCATAAATTAATGACCACCGTGGGGGTACGGGTAGTTTGAGTAGACACATACTGAAACACCCTGATGCTA
>ML288394.1:0-31811 GCA_005239495.1 Nicotiana undulata
GGCTTCGTACAGCTCAGTCCAGGAAAAAGAGTTATGCGGATCGTAGAGTTCGAGATTTGGCTTCATGGTAGGACACCAGGTGTTCCTTCGAGTGTCACCTATGAAGAGTGAGATGGGATTAGGAAAGAAGGGCAAGTTGAGCCCTAGGTACATTGTTCCATTTGAGATTTTAGATAGAATAGGAGAGGTGGCCTACAGACTGGCCTTTCCATCGCATTTATCCGCAGTGCATCCCGTGTTTCATGTATCCATGCTCCAGAAGTATATTGCAGATCCATCTCATGTTCTTGACTTCAGCAGTGTCAAATTGGACAAGGATCTGACTTATGAGGATGAGCCAGTAGCCATATTAGATAGGCAGGTTCACCAGTTGAGGTCGAAGAGTTATCCTTCGGTCCGTGTTCAGTGGAGGGGTCAGCTTCCCGAAGCAGCTACCTGGGAGTCCGAGTCCGATATGAGGAGTCGTTATTCCCAGCTTTTCTCAGATTCAGGTACTTTATTATGTCAGTTCGAGGACGAACGTTTGTTTTAGAGGTGGAGATTATGATGACCCAAAAGGTCATCCTAGGTAATTCAAGCTAAATCAATGTTTCGAGGCCTCCGTTAATCTCACCTCGATATGCGTGCGCAGCCCGAGCAGGTAGCCGGGAAGCTTCCATGTGAAAATTTGTTAGAGATGGGATTTTTGAAAATTTGAATTTGTTAGAAATTGCTAGCCCAAATGTTCTTGATTTGAAAATATATTTAGAATATGTATTTCCATGCTTTCATCATGTTATCTCGTCTTTCGAGAAAATGTTCAAAACATAGAATATGTGCTAAAAATGCATAGACTTCAAGTCAAATTCGATTAAAGACTGTTATTCCAAATTGTGTTAAAAGCCTCTTTGTGCCTTAAATTCAACATTGCACATGTGATATCAAAAGTCTTGAATGAAGAATCG
This sequence comes from Nicotiana undulata, assembly GCA_005239495.1. NCBI lineage: Eukaryota > Viridiplantae > Streptophyta > Magnoliopsida > Solanales > Solanaceae > Nicotiana > Nicotiana undulata. The sequence continues at coordinate 945 of ML288394.1, forward strand.
CGTTGTTATTGATGATGATAATTATGTTAGAATGTGGAAAAGAACTTCAATCTTGAAATACGGCCAAGCACCATGAATAAATTTATAATTGGGGCCACTCGCGCATATGTATTGAAAAGATAGGAAAGAAATATGAAGTGAGATGACTGATTGAATATGGTTGATGTCCCAAATGAGTTGGCCTAGACGATCAGGCCGAGATCAGACTCCATGTAAGAACACTGTGGTATTGTGGGTGAAATTGTGAATATTATTTATGTCTCAAATGAGATGTCATAGACGATCGGGCCGAGATCGAACTCCGTGTAAAAACATGGTGGTATTGTGAATGGTGGCATATTGGCACTAAAAACCACCAAACCTAATAACGTGGAAATTGACTTGAAAATATTTGTGATCCTTAACGTAATGTTCTAGTGTTATTTATAACTCGTATGGCTTTCTTGATTGTTTCCCTTGTATTACTATTCATTCTATTAGATGGTGTTTAGTTTTCGTACTAGTACTATTCGACGGTACTAACGTCCCTTTTTCCGGGGGTGCTGCATCTTTAAATCGATGCAAGTGGTTCCATTGCACATAGTGTTGATCACTGAAAGTAGTGCATCCGCTTCTCAGCGAACAAGGTGAGCCCCACCTCATTCTGGGGTCATGTATTGTATCTTCTGTTATATTGTAGTAACTTTTGAGGTATAGTCGGGGCCTTGTCGCTGGCACTATCTTTACACTCCATTGTATCTTTAGAGGCTCCTTAGACAGTATGTGGGTTGTATATGTGTTCTAGAAATGTCAAACGGATTATGTTGTGTTTGAACTCTTGTTCCACTCAATCATAAAATGTATGTATTTTTTAACTTAACAATGATGTAGCAAAATGAATGATTTAGTAATGGTTATATATATGATCCTTCTACTATTTAATTAGTGAAAACGTGCCTTCTTCCCCAATCGTACATGTCAATACTTCATAGGACATACATCACACCAAACCACTTCTTGAAAGTCTCCTTTGGTTATAGTAAACATCACACCTCTATCACCCCACGCACCACAAAATTTATAAGGCGACTCCTGTAGAGTACAACTCAATCCCAACCATTCGACAAAGGAAGAAGCAATAAAGTTGTTCGCATATTGAGTACTTATAGAAATCATAGGTTGGAAGATATACCACTGACAAGACATCACATAGTCTTAAACTCTTCTTTATTCTTTTAACTAGACCTTTCGATACCTAGAAACCATAGGCTGGAAGATATGCCACTAACGCCGCCACTATTATTCCTGGATACTAAATCCAGTGCTTCTAGACTTCCATCTGAAATATGAACTATTCACAACCTTCTGTATTTGAGTATCTCAAATGTTGTTCACCTTTACCTGACTTACCTTAAAATATTGCCTCATATCTTCTATCTCTTTTATGACCTCCCTTCCACATAGGTATAATTCACATCCACAACTTGAAGCTCTATCATAATACTTGCACCTCTGGTGCATACACAATCTGGTGGGAGCTTCATACTTAATTTTTATGAGGCTGGTATTCCTCTAACTGGATTTTTGGTAAGGCCGTTATAGAATATAGTCGTTGTACTATCCCTCTTGAACATCTGATATTAAGAGTGATTCCCCTGTGTTCTATGTCAAGATTTCTATAATTTTCTGGGTCCAATAATCAGACTCCTGATTTACTTAGTAGATGTAACTCCTTAGTTTTCTCTTCCCTCTGGTCATCCTTAATGTAGGCCTTAAGCTATCATCTGATCTGTGTCTTCTGGTATTAGCTATGAACTTAGACTTTCATGGACGCTATGGAATATCCATGATATAATATTTTAACAATTCAATCCTTTGTCTATGACCCGAACTCAATTCTTTCTTTTAATATATATGATGCATCGATCATATTCTGAAATCTTAAGTGCGTTCATAACGTAACTAACTATGGATCATTGGTCGAATGATTCCTTCTGTTCCATCTCAGCTTTCTTAAAAGGTATGCAATTACATTTCCTGGCCTTTTTTCCCCCTTGTTGCATGCATACTTAGCTTATCATAGTTCCCACGAATGCTGGAGTTTTCATGCAATTCATATGATCTCGAATATAACTTTTAATTTTTCTTCCCGTACATTAGCCACAGTAGGTTGCACTCTCTTATGGAGTGCATACAATGTTGTTGTGACACTGTTGTTCTAAGACCATTTCCTCTTTAGGTCATTGTTATTAGGTTGAAGACTTATTCCTTATTTCCTCAGCAAGTCTTCCGTTGTAGTAATTAGGGAAGACTATCCGACTCTTGTAAAGTTGTGAGCTTATTAACTCACATACCCAATAAAATTTCTGATGTTCGTACTCACCTATAATTATCCTTAGCTACTTACCTCCACACTCATTTGCTCGTACGGTTTCTTCTGAACTGAATTTTTGTCTGTCTTCCCAGTGAGACTCTCTTTTATTTCCATAACATTCATATGGTACCTCTAACCACTCCAACTACTATCTGAATATATCCCAAGTATTACAATGTCAAATATGCGAGATTGAATTCCCCATATTGGGGCTCTCTATGTTTATCTTGCACGATCTGTTGATTCATATGTATCCTTTTGTCTATCCATAACTAGGCTCTTCATGAATCAACTAGTAACTACTCGTTGGCCAATTCTCATATCAATATTCCACGTAATCTTTCTTGGTTTATTTTCTTTGTCTTAACTTACGTCTCGCACTGGCTCCTTATTTATCATTAACATCATGGGAAGGAACCCTTATTTCCCCTCCTTGACGTCGCGTTCGCCTAATGTTCTGGAATCGTAGCATATCTGTAGGATATGAATAAGTGCAGTCTCATCCCTTTTTCATTTTTATCGCATTCTTCCTTTACCATTCCATAATTATTATAGCCACTTAATTCTGACTTAATGCCAAATCACTCCATATCCCACCTTTAGGGGAGTACTAAGAGTTGGAGCTATGACGATCTACCAATAGATGTTTTACCTTTTCGTCCTTGGCATCTTTTCACATCATCGATGACCCTTACTTGCCTTGCGGTAATCCTTCTGTACCAAGTATTACAAAATTCCTTACTCGAGAGGGTGACATTTAGTATAATTGGCACATACAGTCCCTTAAGCATAACTATGCTCACATCACTTGCTTTAGGAAAGCGTCTTCCTGAATGACCTTAAATATTATTCTTCTGTCGTCCATTCAATTATTGTCGGAATGCAGTCTCTGAATTTCTCACGATGCTGACTATTATCAAATAACTCGGTCCCTAACTCATGTTTAGTTTATCTTGTTCACCAGTCCATACTGATTTCTATTACTCTGGGGTCTAACCTTTCTTTCTGGTAATCACGTTAGAGTAATGAACTTATTTCTCGAACTGAGGATATGACTTTATGACCTATTCTCTTTTGTTGCCTCAAGGCATGTCACCTCCGTATTTTTCCTTCACTTGACTATAAAATCTATAATACTGTCATCTTTTTTATCTACCGTTGTCATCCATGTATTACATCTTACTCATAATGCTTCATTAACTCTCTTCTCATTTCCCGCTAACATTTATGTCTATCACTTTATTCTGAAAAACTCAAACAAGACATTTTTTTGCTTTTAGCTCCCCTTGCTTCATCCATTGGCTCTTCGAAGTGCCTAACATTATCTCTCTTCTAGGGACAGGAGGCACACTAAGGTAATATTTATCCCTTCCAGGATTCCAGTGCATGCCTTTGCAATTTTTTTTATCATTCTAGTATTCATATCTGAAAGTGCACCATCTGGCTGTCTCACAAGGAGATTTAGTTATCACATTTACAATATCCTTCGGAAATGTCAACTAACGCAAATAATCCAACCATCATTTTGGGTTACTCTAACCCAGCTGGTTCCTGATATCTCGTCCTTCTCTTAAACTATATGTATTGGCTCCCATGGAGCATAACTGTGATGGGTGTGGCTATTTGTACATACCCATGTTACAATTGAAGGTAACTCAAAATGCTTATATTCTCTGCTTGAAATGTAAATATTGTTAACCTTCATTAACTGGGTACCTCGTACCCTTCTTCACCTTGCTTCTTTTACTTGTTGAAACTTATGTCTACCTTCCGATTCTCTTATTCCGTTTTACCGTAAGACTGGATAGACATTCTTGCCTTAGGGATCCTTATCAATAAACTTACACATCTTAGTACACACATGATCTGCTGAATACCTCATATTTATCCACCATAAGCATGATGCAAAAATTGATTTCCTATGACTCAACTCTTCCACAACTATATCTCTTACCAACAGTCTTTCTAGATGTAGGCATTGTTGTATTATGAATAAGATAGAGTTTAGGAAATTGAATTCTTACAACTGAGCTCTACCACACAATCTAGAGTAAGAAGAAAGAGTGACAATCCTAAATGCCATGTAGCCTCTTGCATATAACTGTGGTGCACAACACACCCATAATCAAGACTCTACTAGACACGACTTGTAGACTCCCTAGGACAGAACTGCTCTGATATCACTTTTGTCACGCCCCAAATCTGGGGGCGAGACCGGCGCCCGGTGCCTCACCTATTGCGTACCAACTTGCAACTAAGGGACTCTGAACATCTAATGTCATACTCTGGCCATGGCCACATTGCAAGACAATTTGCGAAGCAGAATATAAAAGTGAATGGAAGCCAACGCTGACTAAACATCAGTATAAAGTTGGGCCGACAATGCCGTCATAACTACTATAACTGACAAAGCAACAATATATACATACAAGGCCTAAACTCCCAACATACTACACTAACTGACAGGATATGTCTACAAGCCTCTACTGATGGATGTACTGTGATCAAAACAGGTCCCTGACCTACCCATAACCTATATACATATATACACATATATACAAGATGTACACAAACCTCTAGACCCGAAAACTCCGAAGAATGTGGAGCTTACCGATAAAGATGAACTCAGGCAACACCTACTGAGGAGGTCTACCCGTGTGTCTGTCTGAACCTACACGAATGAAATACAACGTCCCTGGAAAGAGAGACGTATGCACGAAATAACGTACCAAGTATGCAAGGTAATAAAATAACTGAAAGCTGAAACTAAACTAATAATATAATAATTGAAAGTAGTTGGGAGTCAAAGATGATCTGGAGATATATTTGCCTGCTGGTACTGACAAAACTCTCTCAATATAGTAAATAAAATAGATGCACGGCCCTATAAGGCTCGGAACGTGTAAATCCTCCGTCGTAGTAGGCTCCCTCATAGGCGCTCGGCCATACTAGGCTCTGTATCTCGGCCATGCTGGGCTTGCTCATAGGCGCTTGACCACGGTAGGCTTGGTGTATAACTTTCCATCTGATCAGATTTTGCCCAATAAGGTCCTGCCCACCGATTATAGCTCGATGGCGGGGAAAATACTGACCCTCCTCTCTCTTGACTGGAAGAAGGCAATACTTAATTGAATATGAAGTCCCGATAAGGAGAGTACTGTAACTTCTGAGGCTAGGATAATGTATATAAATTCGGGAGTATGAACTTCTTTAATGCCTCGTTATCAAACACATATAGTTACGAGATCATGCCAAAATGAAGGAAGGGCTTAACCTTAACATACTTGGACCGATTCTCTTGATAATTCCTCTAACATATGTCTTTTGTGGAAAAACACGTAACGACAAATCGAAGTAGGTAAAAACTCGTATGATATTCTTGAAAAAGGTTGTATCGGGCTCCTTTAGAATTTCAAATATCGTCGCTATTACATTACGTAGTCTCGTATGAATTTTGTGGCTTTCATACGATAGCTTAGCAAACATAAGCACCTCACTTCTTAATGATATGGGAAAATCCATATGTTGGTTCTTAAGAGCATCTCACTTCATAAGAGCTTTTATAATCTGTTGCATTCTAAACATATCATTCCCTTTAACGACTTATGTTTATGTGTCTTTATCAAAGGGAGTGGGCCCCACATTAAGATGACTAAGCTTTGGCCTAAAGGCCCTAACATGCCACCTACTTTTAATGACTAAGATTAATCTTGGGCTGCCACATTAAGAAGAATAATTAAACTTATCAAAATAAACTAATTAATTAGTTAATTTCCCACTAAAGTCACTAATTACCAATTATCCACAAAATTAAGAATTATCTCAAATTACTTAAAATACCCCTTACTTTTAACACACTTCATACACCTTATTGTTGTGGTCATGTGGTAACTTGTATGGCGCTAGTCCATAAATACGGGGTATTGTAGCTTAGACCTTATTTAATCTCAAAATGACAAATTTCGACGAAACTCACTTGTTTGAAAGCGCATAATACTTACAACCTGGATGTAACATCTCATTTCCGAGCTTATATCAATTTACTCATGGAGTACATTCCCGTATGAAAATATGGGGTGTAACAATATAAACTAAAACAATAAATTAACATTCAAAATACAAAAGATAATCCATGTACAAGAACTCATACATGATAAACCTAACAAAGATAATCTAGAAAACATGGTAAATTAAGGGAAATAAAAGAGACCCTAGACCTATCAAGGTTTGGTCGTTGTTTATTAATCCATCATCAATAGTTTCCTTTCAAAATGAGAGGAAGGGAATATTTATACTAAAGTGCTATTTAGTCTAAATAACTAAAATACCCTTAGCTTTATTAGACTAGCCTAAATAGATAAATTGCTAATATGGCCTTCTTAATCTTGACTTCTTTAAAGCACTCTAATGCTAAATTTAAAATTATCCTCGCTAAGTGTGCTCTTCCGGCATGTATCACCTTCTTCACCTCCTCCACAAATAGTGTTGCCGCATGTCCTGATACATCTTGGCGGCACCTGGGTGAATGGAATATAGGGAACTGTGGGCCTCTTCAAGAACCAACTCATGAAGCCCATCTACATTGGGCACACAAATCCGACCCTACATCCACAAAACCCAGTCATCTCCAATGGTAACCTACTAGACACCGCCATGCCGCATCATGTCCTTAAGGACTAGAAAATGGGGGTCATCATACGGTAGCTCTCTTATGCGCTCAAACAAAGAAGACCGAGAGACCAAGCAAGCTAGAATACGACTGGGTTCCGAAATATCCAACCTCACAAATTGGTTGGCCAACGCCTGAACATCTGATGCTAACAACCTCTCCCCAACTGGTATATACGCAAGGCTACCGATACTCACAGCCTTTCAACTCATGGCATCGACCACCACATTGGCCTTCTAGGGATGATACAAGATAGTGATATCATAGTCATTTAACAACTCCAACAACCTTGGTTGCCTCAAGTTGAGATCATTCTGCTGGAACAGATACTTAAGTCTTCGATGATCCGTGAACACCTCACATAACACGCCATAGAGATAATTACTCCAAATCATAAATGCATGAACAATGACTGCCAACTCCAAGTCATGACCATGGTAATTCCTCTCGTGAACCTTCAACTTCCATGACATGTATGCAATCACCTTGCCATCCTACATCAATCCTGCACCAAGCCCAATACGTGATGCATCACAATAGACTGTGTAGGGTCCTCAACCTGTGGGTATACCAATACTGGAGTTATAGTCAAGGCAGTCTTGAGCATCTGAAAGCTCAACTAACACTCATCCAACCACCTGAATGGAGCACCATTCTAGGTCACTCTAGTCAATATGGCTGCTATATATGGAAACCCCTACACGAACCGGCGATAATAACTCGTCAAATCCAAGAAGATCTGAATCTTTGTAGCTGAAGTAGGTCTAGGCCAGTTCTGAAAACTTTAATCTCCTAGGATCCGCATTAATGCTGCTCTAGGCCAGTTCTGAAAACTTCAATCTCCTAGGATCCGCATTAAGTCCCTCTGTAGATACAACATGCCCCACAAAGGCGACTAAGTCCAATTAAAACTCACACTTTGAAAAATTGGCATATAACTGGCTATCTCTTAGAGTCTGAAGTACAACTCCAAGATACTGCTTTTGTTCCTCTCGACTGTGTGAGTATATCAAGATATCATTAATGAATAAGATCACAAAAGAATCCAAGTAGGGCTTTAATACCCAGTTCATTTAATTCATGAATGTTGTCGGGGCATTTGTCAACCCAACTGACATCACTAGGATCTCATAATGCCCGTACCGAGTCCGGAAAGTTGTCTTAGGGGCATTCGATGCCCTAATCTTCAACTGATGGTCGTGAGACCTCAAATAAATCTTCGAAAACAACTTGGCGCCCGAAGATGATCAAATAAGTCATCAATCCTCGGCAACGGGTAGTTGTTCTTGATAGTGACTTTGTTCAAATGTCTATAGTCTAAACACATCCTCATCAAGCCATCCTTCATTTTCAAAAACAAACATGGGCGCATCCTAAGGAAAAACACTAGGTCTACTAAATCCCTTATAAAGAAAATCTTGCCACTGCTCCTTTAGTTTCTTCAATTAAGGTGACGCCATATGGTATGTTGGAATAGAAATGGGCTGAGTGCCCGAACCCGAATCAATAAAGAAGTCAATATCTCTGTCGGGTGGCATCACTGGCATATCTACAACAACACCTATGGAAACTCACACACCACAGGTACCAAATCAATGGAAGGAACCTCCACGCTAGAATCACGAACATAGGCCAAATATAATAGACACCCCTTCTCGACCATATGTTAATCTTTCACATAAGAGATAACCTTGCTAGTAGAGTGGCAACGAGTCCCCTTCAACTCCAATCGGCACAATCCCTAAATGGTTAAGGTCGCCGTCTTGGCATGACAGTACAATTTAGCATGATAGGGTGACAGTCAATCCATACCCAATATAACATTGAAGTTCACCATATAAAGAAGTAGGATATCTATACTAGTCTCAAGACTCCCAATAGAAACCACACACGAGCGATAATCACGACATACAATGATAGAATCTCCCACAAGCGTAGATACATATACAAATACAATAAAAGAATCACGAGCCACAATCAGATATGAAGCGAAATAGGATGACATGTAGGAATAAGTAGAGCCCAGACCACATAGAACTGAAGCATCTTTATAGAAACTGGAAAAATGTGTGTGATGAAAGCGTAAGATGACTCTGCCTTAGGTCTAGCTGGTATGGAATAGAAATTGGATTGGACCCCACCACTGTGACCTCTGCCCCTCGCGTGACCCATAGCTAGCTGGCCTCCACCTCGAATAATATGACCTTCACTACTAATGGCCTAACCTCCACCTCTAACAATTTGACTCCCTGTCTAGCTGGCTGTGCGGGTAGTGGAGCAATCAGTGTCGGGATTATGGCACGAGAACTCTGTTGAGATATGTTTCTCGAAAATCTAGGGTAATACCTCCTGAAGTGACCTATTCTCCCACACTCAAAGCACTTCATCGGATGCCAAGATTCGTGAAGAAAAGACTGATTGACGATTCGAATAGATGCTATAGTAACTCTGAAGCGGTGGTGCACTAATAGAAGATTAATGTGCAATAGATGACGGCTGCTTAGTACGAGACACATAGGAACCACGGCCGCCTGAAGTACTATGAGCTACCTGGAGAGCTGAGTGAATCAGCCTAAGAGGATGGTCTCTACCAAAAGAACCCCTGCCTTTATATGAGGCACTTATGAAATCACAGAAATGATAAGGGCTCTTATCAGACACCAACAACCTTTCCTGACCACGAACCATCTCGAGCAGTCTAACAATATCTACAGCCCTCTTGAAACAATATATAGTCCCTAGTCTCCTTGGCCATCTGTAGCCTGATAGTGAACGTGAGTCGATGAATGAATCTCTTCACTCTCTCCCTCTCAGTAGAGAGTAAAACAATGGCATGGCGAGCTACGTCCACATATCGAGTCCCATATTGGCTGACTATCATACTACCCTGCTGAAGACGCTCAAACTACCTACGATAATCCTTTCTTAGAGTGAAAGGAATGAACTTCTCTATAATTAGCTGTGAAATCTGATCCCGGGTAAGTGTAGGTAAACCAGCTGGTCTTGTAAACATATAATTTATCCACCATCTTTTGGTATAACCGGTCATCTAAAACACTGCAAAGTCGACCCTATTGCTCTCAACTATACCCATGTTATGCAACACCTTGTGGCAATGGTCCAGGTAATCTTATGGATCCTTAGAAGGTGCATTGTTAAGATGAACAAGAAAGAGATTGGTCAACTTATCCAACCTCAAAAAGGCCTGAAAAGACATAGCGGGCCTGTCACCAGCCTGTGCCACAATAACCAGCTAAACCACCCCAACTTGTTGGGCTGCTGGAGTCTTATATATGGGAGCCACCTACTTCGAAGTGTGAGTAACGGGAGTATGTGCTCCTCCCCCAGCCCGAGAGACGACTAGCGCCACCAGAAATGCACCAATTTGGACCACACTCTTCATAAGGCCCACTAGGTGGACTAGAGCGTCTTAAAGTGGTGCAGTAGCTATGAACCACTCCGGGACCTAAGCTGGTCCGACGGGTACGGTCTGGGCTGCAACCTCCTCCTCAATATCAATATGAGGCTCAACTACTGGTGTTTCTGCTCGATCTCTAGGCTGAGCTCTGCCTCTGGCTAGGCCTCGACCTTGACCTTTGCCCTAGTAGTTGCTTCCACATGGCGCTCCGGATCCTTTCCGGCTATAGATTTAGTGCCTTTTCTAGCTATTTGCGAGAGAACAAGAATAGAATGGTTCAATAATCAATGATTGAATAAAAACCACACGATAGAGAATGAAACAAGTGATTTTTCCCCTAAACTCCATAGCATTTAGAAGATAAGTACATACGTCTTTGTACCACTCCTGAGACTCTACTAGGTTTCTCATGACTCGTGAGACCTCGGCAACCTAATGTTCTAATACCAACTTGTCACGACCCAAACCTCCCACCCTCGGGACCGTGATGGCGTCAAACAGTTCACTTTCTAGGCAAGCCAAGGTTATCAATATCTATTAACCATTTTTAATAATCTCTCAAAATTAAATGATAAGAATTAAACTGAGTAGTCTGCAATAAGTAAATAAGGTAAAAAGTGACAAATTCCAAATACAAATCCCGGACTGGTGTCACGAATACATAAGCATCTAAGATACTACAGATAATTGTCTGAAATAAACATAATTTTCTAAATCAAATAAATAACTAAGGGGAGTAGAAGGAGCCTTCAAAGCTGTGGATGTCGTGCAGCTCTACGTCAAGTCTCCTTTGAATAGCTAGATCCGAGAAAGTCTATTAAACGTCGCCGGGACCAACTCGGTATCTGCACAAGAGTGTAGTATGAGTACAACCAACCTCATGTACTATGTATGTGCCGAGCGTAAACTTGACGAAGTAGTGACAAGGCTAAGTCTGGTAACTTATACTAACTTGTACTCATACTAATATTAATAATAGAAAAAGCAGGAATGGAAGTAAAGCAACTAATTTATAACAACATACTAAAATCCAACTAATAGAGAATCCAGAATAACCTATCATATAAGCTTTTCAAGATTATCGAGTCCAATCCAAAAATACAAACAAATGTAATTTTAATCTATCTGTTACGACGTGCAACTCGATTCCACAATATCAACTTTAAACAATATGTTGCGGTGCACAACCTGATCCCACCATATCATCATCTTTCAATATCATAATCCGTTCTTATTCTGCCATTTCAATTTATTACCTTTCAAATTTTATAGCGGCTTGCAACCCGCTCCCCAAACAATTTCAATCGACAATAGCAATTTAACAACCAATGTTAACAAAAGGTTCTACATCAAGAGAACAACGTACGAGCAATTGTGAATTACATGATAATTAAAGAATCTCAAACAACTCAAATTTTTGAACCTTACCAACTCATCGGTACCTACCAGTTAACAACTAGTACACATGAAACTTCATTAATAAAGGCAACGAATGATACAACACCACAAGACAAGCAAGGCATAAGACAATCTAGATATGTAAGAAAATAAAATAAAGACAAGTAGCAAATAAGCATGGAATCATGGAAGGAAACTAGAAACAAAAGAATGAAAACGAGTAGCCCGATTTCCACTACGACATTTCGCGCCCGACCTCGAGGAGCTTGGAGCAGAGTTGAAGCTTGACCCCGAGGGTACATATTGAAGGTTCCTTACGTCCGTCCTCGGAGAGAATAAAACAAGGACCATTGTGGAAAGGCTGGAAATTCCCAAGGGCACGTGGTTAGAGCTGACAACGCTTGCAAGAATAGTACAAGTCAGTACAGGGCTATTAAATAGTTGTACCAGCTGTATTTCTTTGTAATAATTACACATGTACTATGTTGGGATTCCCCCTCCTATATAAAGGGGACCCTTGTCATTTTTTGGACACATGATATTCAATACAACAATAAGAACATTCTCTGCTCTCTAACTCAAACATATCACACATTTATTCAACGGATTTATTGCTTTATTGTGTTCATTAATTGTTCTTCATTTATTGCTCATTATTGATAATAAAAGGCTACCCTCGAGGCCCTCCATACTGTTATTTCTTCATCGGTTACCCCTTGTTAGGCATACTAGCTCGACCTCGAGGCCCAACTCTAGCCAACTCGAGACCACATCTCACAACTGTTCGGTTTGTCTATCGTTACTGTTCCTTGCTTTTATCTCATTTTTCTATAGCACACTTAGCAACTATTGCCTAACAATTAGAATTAAAATAAATCACATATTTTTAGAACCACAAAATCAAATATAATTATAATTACCATTTTTAGTGCTGGTTTACTGAAAAACACAAATTATTCTTTACACTTTTTCTTGTCCAAGAATCTTTGATTTCAGGTAAAAAATTTCTAGCTCGGTGAATGCACATGAAAACAACAGTCCTGAGGATCATGGAGAGAACACTGTAGTTGTTTAAGGCGTCGGTGTACCATTGCAAAACCCTGAGGACGCACCAACACCAATCCTCCATGATGTGGGTTCACGCAACGCGCAACATGTCGATATAAGCTCCCATACAGACGGGAGTATATGCCAGGGAAACCAATATGAAGCGCAGAAAACTCCAGCTCGGGAGGAAAGGGAAGTTAGCCTTCATGTCGTTTTTGAAATGTTACAAGCACACCAAGTGGAAATTGCTCAGCTACAAAGCCATATAAAAATTCCAAGCACTGCATCCCCGAAAGCGCCTCCTCGAGTCGAACGTGCACCAAAAATATCGAGCAACAACGGGTCAGCAGCCGACCCTGCTATTATGAAGATACTCGAGGACCTAACAAAGAGGGTTGAATCAGGCTAAAAGAAGATAGAAGCCAACGACAAAAAGGTGTAGACCTACAACTCGAGGGTCAATCAGATCCCGGATGCACCCCCATTTTGAAGGGTGAAGATTCAAAGAAGTTCGTGCAAAAGCCATTCCCATCGAATGCTGCTCCAAAGACCATCCGGGAAAAATTCAGAATGCCCGATCTTCCGAAGTACAAAGGGACCTCGGACCCTAATGAGCACATCACTGCTAACACTTGTGATGTAATAGGAATTGACCTGAAGGACGACGAGATTGAATCCGTCCTGTTGAAAAAATTTGGAGAAACACTATCAAAGGGGTCATGATGTGGTATCACAACCTACCCCTGAATTCAATAGAATCGTTTGTCATGCTGGAAAACGCTTTTATAAAGGCACATGTTGGTACGATCAAGGTTGCTACGAGGAAATCCAACGTCTTAAAAATCAAATAGAGAGAAAACGAGATGCTAAGGGAATTCGTATCTCGCTTTCAAATGGAGAGAATGGAATCACCACCAGACTCCGATGACTGGGCAGTGAAGGCCTTCACTCAAGGCTTGAATGAACGAAGCTCAAGATTTTCGAAACAACTAAAGCAGAATTTGGTTGAATATCCCGCGGTAACTTGGGCGAATGTCAACAACCATTATCAGTCAAAGATCAGGGTCGAGGACGACCAGTTGGGAGACCCCTCGGGCTCAGTATATCCTAGCAGGCTCTTAGCGAAGGAATCGAGGTTTCCAAAGAGAAAACCAAGGCCAAGCATGGAACGGTACCCACCGTACACCAAAGATCGAAGAAACGCCCCGAGGAGCAATATACCTCAGAACGATCAAAGTATAGATCGAGGCCAGAATTCTCAGGGACTCGTGAACAAAGCCGGGTTCGACAGACACATAGGGCTGGTGGAGGCATCCCGGTTTTCTAAGTACAACTTCAACATCGATGTTTCATACATCGTACCGGCCGTAGGTAAAATTAAAGATACTAGGTGGCCAAAACCCATACTATCGGATCCTTCGCAAAGGAACCCTAACCTGGTGTGCGAATTTCACAGCACTCACGGTCATAGGACCGAAGATTATAGACAACTCCGAGAAGAAGTAGACCGACTGATCAGTAAAGGGCACCTCCGAGAGTTCCTCAGCGACCGTGCCAAAAATCAATTTCGGGAAAGAGAGGCGAACATGAAGAACAAACCAGAAGAACCACAGCACGTAATCCACATGATCATTGAAGGAATCGACGTCCCCTAGGAATCTATTGGCAAGCGAACAAAAATATCCATCACTAGGGAAAAGGGAAATCGGAGTTACATACCCGATGACGCTCTCACATTCAGCGAAGAGGACCTCGAGACCCGGTCTCAGCCTCATAACGACGCATTGGTAATTTCCTTTCTTTTAAATAAATGTCAAATTAAACGTGTGCTCGTGGATCCAGGTAGCTCGGCCAGCATAATCAGGTCGAGGGTGGTAGAACAGCTCGGGCTGCTCGACCAGTTCATGCCTGCCTCTCGAGTAATCAATGGATTCAACATGGTGAGTAAGACAATTAAAGGGGAGATCATCCTCCCGATCAACGTGGCCGGCACAATCAAATATACCATGTTCCATGTCATCGAAGGTGACATGAGGTACAATGCCTTACCCGGAAGGCCGTGGATACACTGCATAAGAGCAGTGACGTCAACCCTTCATCAAATGATGAAGTTTCCAACGAAAGATGGAATAAAAATAGTGTACGGGGATCATCATGCAACAAGAGAGATGTTTGCGGTGGACGATGTGGCAGCAACATAGATTCCCTCTACATTGAAGGAACCAAAGGACAAAGAAACATCCAAGTAGCATTCACAAACCGCATTCTCGGATTCACCCGAATGAACAAATAAAAGATCGTGTCGCGTCCTTGTAACAAGCAGTTAAAGCATATCGAGGTTCAAACGCCATCACCGCTAAGGTATAACCCTCTCCCTTTTTATTTACGTTTTACACTAACTTTTGTGCAGGTTTTAAATTTAGAGGAATCGAAGCACCCTCCAGCTCAAAGACCTTAGGTTTTAAAGCATGTGGTGCGTTCTTTGTCCCTCAGATAAGATTTTATCCCAAATGGGTTTACTAAAGAGGTGTTTAACGAGGCAACATCTATATGCTACCTAAAGAGAAATCATCAAGTATTCAAATTTTCTCTTCGATCAAACTCAAATATTGGGGGGCATCCCCCAGGGAGATCGCCTCCTCGAAGAAATTGAAATATGCCAAAGAGGGTCTCGACATGAGAATGATGTATCTGACCAAACGGTCGAATGAACCGTGTCCGCGTAGAATAATCGAACCCTCGACGACGAAAACATGTATGCTTGTACCAAGTAATCAAAGGAGCACCTTTTATCATGAAAACACTCCATGCCTCAAAGAAGATTACTGTTCTCGCAAGAAACGGCCCCAGGACCGAAATTCACCAAACCATACAAACTCGGAATAGTAAGCCTTGAATGAGGCAACCCCGAGCTCATAAGCCATCGAAGAGGAAACATCGAAGTACAAGCCCTCAACGCGCTAACGTCAAAAATGTAATCCCTCCATGAGGCAACACCAAATCTGAATCGAGCCACCAAGAATTCGAACCCATAACACCTCCATGAGGCAACTTCGAGCATATAAGACCTCCATGAGGATATATCGAGCTTATAAGACCTCCATGAGGCAATATCGAGCTTATAAGACCTCCGTGAGGCATGCTCAAAAAATTTATAAGACCTCTATGAGGCAGTACCAAGTCTATAAGACCTCTACGAGGCATGCCTAAATTTTTAAGACCTTAAAAAGGCATAACCTCAATAGTAAAGTCAAGGCTATATATTCGAACTTTTAAGACCCTTTAAAAGGCATACCCTCGATATAGACGCTGA
This sequence comes from Nicotiana undulata, assembly GCA_005239495.1. Taxonomy (NCBI): domain Eukaryota; kingdom Viridiplantae; phylum Streptophyta; class Magnoliopsida; order Solanales; family Solanaceae; genus Nicotiana; species Nicotiana undulata. The sequence goes on from ML288394.1 coordinate 17,143, forward strand.
TACTACCTCTCTCGGGGACTAAAAGTATACGGCCAAGTACAACGACTATGGTCAAAACGCTTCGGCCAAACTAACACGACTCGGAGAAGTCCGACCGTCGCCATAAATTCATAGGCCTTCAAGTACTTAGAAATTACTTCGAAAGGAATTGGTGAATCAGGCTACCCTCGGCATAAGCAAAAGAGCTTCGATCATATCATCTCCAAACAATAAAAAGGCTTCGAAACAATCATCCTTCGAGCGAACCTTCCGAGTTGCTCATTTATCGTTGAATAATGGCTCATAATCGAGGTTCTTATCAAGCCATCGAAGAGCCGGACGAACATGAAAACTTCGATAGTCTTTAACTAGGAAAAACTATAGCCATATTAGAGGTCTTACTGACCTAGTGCGTAATATCTTAAGCGCCAACCTAAAGAACCTCATGGCCAATGTAAAAGAACCTCAGGGCCAGTGCGTAAGAGACTAAGCGCCAACCTAAAGAGCCTCATAGTCAATATAAAAGAGCCTCAGGGCCAATGCTTAAGAGCCAAAGGGCCAACCTAAAGAGCCTTGGGGCTAATGTAAAAGAGCCTCAAGGCCAATGCATAAGAGCCTAAGGGCCAGCCTAAAGAGCCTCAGGGCCGAATTAAAAACCTAAGGTTAGACGAGCCTAAGTCAAATTTTGACTCGAGGATGGAGCCCTAAGCGGTTAACTATCAACTATTGATTATTGAGCACAAAACCCCAAGGGTTTCATCTCGATGTCCAAACCATCAGACTAATCATTGTCAAACATCAAAATTAAGAACAAAAGAAGAGACACAGGTAAGCGGAAGTTCATACAAAGGAAAAACCGAAAAGGTTTCTTTTTATATATGTAATGATACGAGGATACACTTACAATGCCCTTTGAGAGCCCTATACAAAGAATTAGAAAGAAAAAGCCTAGTATAATCCCCTCAGGGACTACAATTCCATCGTCCTCCTTGGGACCATCTCCCTCATCGGCCTCTTCCTCATTGTCTTCGGCATTGGATACAAGGAACTTAGCGTCATATTCATCCGCTTTGGCCTGCTCTATCTCTTCCGAGATATCAAAGCCCCTAGAATGGATCATTGCTTCTACTCTCCTGGTCGGAATCCCCCTCAGCTTTATACGAGCTTCGGCAGCATCTTTCGGATAGATGGCCACCTTCTTATCGGCCTTCAATCGAGTTGTCGAAGGCCTCTTCGGCTTCAGACCGAGCGTCCACGACCTCGGCCTTCATCTTTAAAAGATCAATCTCGAGCTTAGCAACTCTGCTCGTCTGAACCGAGCTATTTTCTTGGGCATGCGGAGCTGTATCTCGAGGGCGGAGGCCTTAGCCATAGCGTTCCTTTTGGCCGCAACATGATCATCCGTTTATGCCTTCAACTCAATGCATTCAAGTTATCCTGGCCTACTTTGCCCCAAAGGTGTTCCAGCGCCTACGTCTTTCTCTGCAACAGAGATATCGGAAAATTAGTCTCCGAAGACGGGGGACGCATACACTCCCTAAAAATAAAGATTACCTATTTCTCCAGATTGCCTTCGTAATCTCAGCTTCGATTTATCTCATATCGAAGGTGTATAAACTCTCTTGTCTTCTTATCTCAAAGAAGTCTAAGAGATTTCTCCCCATCCAAGGCTTTCCTCAACCTTGCCTCGTAGCTAAGGAACTCGAACTTGAGCTTGTCAAAGGCCTATGAAAAAGAAACTTCAGTTTAAAAGATGAAAACAAGAAGATGAGAAAGCCACAAAGTTCACCAAATCTCACCTTTGTTGATACCCAATTTTTTCTGACATTATTTTCAAAATGCATATATATCTTCATAACAATGCATGAGCATCAATTAATATTTTTCCCATAATTTCTGCATTTTTAAGGATTTTTAATTAATTTCTCCCAGTATTTTTATTTTATAAATAATCACTAATTACATCACAAATGGTTTTATAATAATTTTATGGCTTAATTTTGTCATTTATATTTATGCCATGCTTTAATTATTTCATGAATAGCCACATTTATATGTTTAGGTTATAATTGCAATAACTTTGCAATAATAGCTCATGTCTACATAATTATCTTATTTCACCAGAAAATAGATTTTTATATTTTTATAATATTAAGTAATTATCTAAAATCATTCTTATGCATGAAAATAATTTTCTAAAACTTATTAACTATTTTTACAAATTATTTATCAAATTAATTGGGTATTTAACAAATAGCCTCTTTTAGTTTTTGATTTAATTTCGGATCTAGCCCAAAACACTACCCCAACCCAATTAAAATACCCATAAGCCCAATTCCTAACTAACCCTCCCAACTACCAGACCAAATCCTAGTCGTTTATCTCAGAGATCAATGGTCCAGGATAATGTTACCATTAACCCCAACCCCCTAAACCCTAGCAATTGTTTCATTTCCGTCGTCCCCATTTCCCTTCCTTCCTCAACTCTCTCTCAAGCTCTCCACTAACCCTAGCCGTCGTCACCGAAAAACCCCCGCTCAATGGGATTTCCCTGTGATTGCAGGCCCCTGCCGGCCTCCAATCTTTTCTAGTTGTTCGATTTTGTTGTTCTATGAAGGAATCTCGAAGAGATTCAACTCAGATTAGTTCAGAACCTTTCATGAACTTTCCTATGGCCATCTCTGTTTGTGAGAACTATTATCCTCGTGTTTATTGCTCGAGTCTCTAGTTCCAAACAAGATTTACTTTCATCTTTGTCATTTTTCAAAACCCTAATCTCTTTTTTTTGTGGGTCTGTTCAGATCCTTATAGATATGATATTATTTTAAGTATTATTTGATATTTTTCTTTGAAAACCTTATGTTATTCCTTATTTTTAATCGATTTCAATATTTTCTAAAACTAGGGTTTCGTCTTAAGTTCTCTGCAAAAAAGGTTCTAAGTTTTTAAGTGTTTAACCTTGATTTTCTTTACTTATTTGACTGATTTTTATGTATATGCTTAAACCCTAGGTTTTCTGCATATTTCACTGATTATTTCAATGATTTATCCGTTGTTTTTCATCATTTTCAATTAGAAGAGATTGACTGATTCTATTAGGGTTCAAATTATATTTTTTTTCTTCCGAGATTGATACTTCTCTGTGATTCTCTACCTATTTTACTTATTTTGTGACGCCTAATGGTACTATTTTCCTTACTTAGATTATTAGTCTGATTTATGGGATTTAATTGACTTATATATGGTTTGTGATTGATTTGTTTACCTTATTTGAATCTAAATCTGAGTTGTTAACTGATTCCCCCCAATTTAGGGAGAGTTTCCCAGATTCTTTTGAATTATTTGGCAAACATTAGCCCCCAATTAACTGGCCGATTGTAGTTACTTGCCTTATTTATGAACTATAATTTTCATACATTAATTGTTTTACTCTGCTAAGTTCTATATAAACTCTCATTCTGATTTCTTTAAAGGGAAGAACACACTTAGAAAGTTACACACACACACACAAACTCTTACACATTCTCCATTACAACTCTTTTTGTTACTTGTGTTCATTGCAATGTCCAGCCGGCTGGAAGCCAAGGATAGACTCATGGATCCTATTTACTTCACCTTTCTTTTGTTATCTCTTAACGGGTATATCTCCACTCATATTATCATTCAATATGCGATGAAGTAAAACCTATGTGCTTTCCTGTTTATTGCTCTAAATCAGAATGATTACTTCTATGTAGTTAAACCTATGTCTTTCATGTTTATTGATCTTAGTTAGCATGACTACTTCTGTGTAGTAAAACCTACATCTTTCCTGTTTATTGCTCCTAAGCAGCATGACTGCTTCTGTTACTATGTTCTATTCATTGTTATGTAATCTAGTTGTTATCATATGCAATTAGACCTATGTGCTTCCTGTTTATGGCTCTTAATCAGCATGTCTATCTCTGCTGCTATGTCCTATTCAGTGTTATGTAATCTGGCTATTATAAGATTTCAGCCTGCCTCTGCCTACTTTATGTTTCTGTTAACTAGCATGCCCTTAACTCTTGTGAATTTGTCTTCTCCAATATGGCAATAGTATTCATACACTCTAGCATGTTCCTATTTCATCTAGGATACTGGTCTACTGGTCTCCCAACTAGCATGCTTTCTTTCCTGTCATGTTTATGTGTTTACCCTAACAAGTCCTTATTAATGATTTCTATGCTCTCAATCCCTGCTACATTTTCTGTATAATTGTCTGATTAGTGCTCTAATCCCAGCATGTTATTCCATGTTTAATACATGTTCACATTCTCACTTAGTAACTGCTAATGAATTAAGCCTACTTAGGCAATGTGAAACCGTGTTTGGTTTGATTGTGACTCTGTTAGGTATGTTATTTCACTACTTGAGTCCATGACTGAACTCCATCTGTCAAATGTGGTTCTGCTTGTAGTTCTTGTAATCTGGTAATCTATTTTACTAACTTTTAAAATTCAAAAAATGTTTTTCCAAATACTATCTCCTACTTTCATATACTATTTTCAACTCCTACTCTTAGAATATCTATGTTCATGCCCCTTCACTGTTAGCACTACCTATGAGTCCAGGAGACTCATCTGAACTCCGACACACTGGGGCTTACTTTTCCAAGCTTGTTCACAAAAAAACTGTTCTTTAGGTTTTGGTCTTAGCATTGCCTGGGGTCCTTGAGGACCTTGGGAACTTTGACACACCAGAAGCCTAGTTGTGTTATTATGGACTACTGGTATACATCAGACTTGATTGAAGGTCTGACTTCCAGGTTTACCTTTGGTCGTGTCAAGGCTCCCTATAGTATAATGATTTCCATTATGTAATTCATTGATAATGACCTGTAATAATAATCTTTGTAAACAAATATGGGGTTATTAGTAAAATCTAGGAGGATTTTATATATCTTTTATCATATCTGGGTAGAAACCATGCCCATTGGCTATTGTGATGATATTTATTTGCATTAGAAACCATGTTCATAGGGTTTATCTCATTATGTTGAATTTTCATCCTAGAAATCCTGCTTCTAGGTCGTTTGTCCATTCTACATTAATAATCATGTTTTCAAAACCTCTATGTGTTCATCATAAATCATGTTTCTAGGATCTTTTGTTGCACTCGCTTGGCAGTTAATTGATACCTTTAATTTCTTAGACATCATGCCTATGGGAAGAACATATAAAAATTTAGTTTCATCACTTAACCGTCATGCCTATAAGGAATAAGTATAAAAATAGTTTCAACACTTAGATATCATGCTTGCAGAGATAAATATGTAAAATTAGTTTCTTTGTCATGAGGTAACACTTGTGATCATTTTTCAGCACATAGAAAGCATGCCTATTGGGTCTAAATAGATAAAATCTTCCTGTTAAAAATCAATCGCTAGTTTATAATTATGGTATAATTAACGCTTAGATACCATGTCTATAGGATCTTGCCCGGTTATCACCTAGGCAAGCCTGTAGGTTAATTAAAGTTCTGAAGTTTAAAATTGTGTTTGTTTGACTACTTATAAATGTGCCCAGATTCAGTAAGTGATAAAAGACCAGTAGGCAAATAGCTGGGTGCACACTGCCTCGCCTTAATGAAAATGTTGCATATTTTGTTTTGTGCTTATCTAGATATCCTGCTATAAGACCTTTAAATAGTTTAAACTGCTTTGACTGAATAAGCGTGCAATTGTTTGTTTATTTGTGGAGGTAAATATGAACCCCCTTAACTGCTCATTATGTGATAATCTAATTCGCTTTTGTTTGTCGCCTAGCTTTTCTCCTTTTAAGCACCGTAGGTGAGTCTAGAACCACCTTAATAGATGTCCTAAACACCTTTAGGGCCATAGGTAAGGGACGGGTAATGAACGAGTAGAGTACGTATTCGATGCTACTTGAACGCTTAGATAATAATTAAGGGGAGGGTAATTGGGTTGTAAAGGATATGATGACATGTACACTAATTCTACGTGTAACACCTCTATTTGAGGAAGGTTACCGAGTATTGCATAGAAGTGATCCTATAGGTTAATAAGACTATGACCCCTTTTACTCTTGTTTTTAAATGTTCTGTATTTTTTAAAATTGCTTTATTACTAATTCTCCTAAATTGAGTTTGCTCGGGACCCACCGTTGTGGACCTTGAGGGGTGCCTAACACCTTCCCCTCAAGGTAATTTCGAGCTATTACCCAATCTCTGGTAATGTAAACCGATTTATTAGTTTTTTTCTTTTAGGTTCCCTAACGCACCTTAGATCCGTTAGGTGGCGACTCTTAAAATTTTATATCCCATCCCAAAAGGGAAGGGAGTTGTCTCATTAATGTCGAAACCCAATTCCGCGAGGAAAAAGGAGGCGCGACAACATGTCGACTCTGCTGGGGATATACCTAGGCTCTTACCATAATGAATTTTTCTTGTGTGGATTATTGGATTGCTTGTTCGTCTTCTTTCATGTACCTCTCTTTCCCCTTCCTTTATTTTCTCAAAATTGCTATATCATGAGCCTATCTTCCCTGTCTCCTTTATTATTCGCTTCATTTAATTAAGCTTTGAATTTTTTGTGAACTGTGCTAACCTAATTCATCTGTGTTTTCTTTTCACTTCCTCTTTTTTTTTAATCACCTTATTTAATATTGCCTTTATGTGCTTTCACCATGTAAATTACTTAACTATATGATATCACTTTTGTATAAGCATGTTTTAAACTCATGTTCCACTCGTGCAAAATATCAACGTAGTTGCACTTGATGAGTGTCCGCGCTTTTCGTAACTACCCTTGTTAAATCGGAAAGGCTTATTAGCAGTAGACTAGTCGATCAGCAGTGCAGCCAACAGTCCCATGCATTTCCCTCTCACGTTGTCTGCTTGAGAGTATTAGTCTAGACCCTTCTATAAGCCTACTTTGATTCAAAATGTACATGCATCATGTTGAACTTAAGATGGATAAATACCCTTGGTATATTAAGTCCATTTAGATAACTTTGCCCAAAGTCTAATGGTATTTACAATCCCAAGTGACAACTTCATATTTTATGTGCATTATTTGGAGAAGCATGTGCTAATATGCTGACTATTTTTTGTCTTAAACTATTCTAATTTAGGAGGAGTTAGGCTAACTCATTCAGAGCATCCTTATCTCCCGTTCCATCCTCGTAAAGGTTTATTTGTACTTTATATGTGTATCTATTTTCTCTCTTCTATATCTATATAAATTCGCTTTCTATTTCTTTCAAAGTACTCATGACATATTTTTCAAAATCTATCCACGCTTAAGACAATAAATTCTACGGCATATTTTAGACTTCTATTCTTAGGCTCAAATCATGCGAATCCTGGGTCTGAACATACTATTTCCCTGTCCCATGGTCATAATCTTATATTTTTCCTAACGGGAGTATTTAATCCATTGATTACATAACATGACTGACCTATCATTATCATCAGTTGTAGTTAATGACGTAATTTATTTTTCAAATGATGTTCCATCTCAATTTTTCTCATATGGGTATAACTATTTCAAAATGAGATGTTTTACCCATCAATTGCTGCCATCCTCTATTCAACTCAGTCTAGTCATGCTTAGGGCTATTGTCCGATTAATATTATTTTTGGGTATTTATCCCAAATTATGCAATACTCGAGTTTTCTTGTGAGCCAAATTGGCATAATATTCTTTTAAAAGAAAAAATATAGGACATTTCCCTCATTCATTCAATCAATTTTCTCTCCGTCTGAGTAATTTAATTCTGTCTTAGCAGACAAATGTGACCTAATCTTGTTCAGACATTAGTCTTGTGTCTTGCTCATCTTGCGCCTTTTACGTCCAAGTCATAAGACTTGAAATCCAAGTATGTTATACCCTTTTGTTTGCTTCTGATACTTTATTTGTGCATTTCTAAAATACTCGCACAAGTTTCAGATAGTTAGTAATAATCTCCACGTACTTGTTGAATCATAGAGACCTTCTCGAGAATTGCAGTCTCAATGGTCAATACGAATGAAGCGATACATGTTACTCTACCAATCTCCACCCACCCACCCATGATACTATTCTAAAATAGTTATTTCTAAGCTCGATCTTCTGGTCACACCCTATTCTTTTGGACAATTCACCTGAACTTTAAACAGGGGAATACTCGATTACATAAATCTTGCACTCTCAAGCGATTCTATAAGCTTAAAATACGATCTATGTTTTGTCCGGTTTCTACTTAAAAGGGATACATATGTAACCCATTATTAGTTTCAGTCTCATTATTATAAAAACTCAATTTTTCCCCCAAGGACGAAACTGGGGCAAAATTTTGAGTTTCCTCAAAATTTGGGATTGTATCATCAAAGCCTTCGAAAAGGAATGATAGGTACAACATCGTCAAGAATTTCTCAACAGACATATGATGCAAAGCGCGAAGACCACCACCTGCATAGGGATATACACCGCAAAGCACAAAGTTGTGATGACCCAAAAGGTCAACTTAAGTAATTCCAGCTAAATTTGTATTTCGAGGCCTCGAAAGCCTCCATTAATCTCACCTTGATATGCGTGCGCAGCCCGAGCAGGTAGCCGGGAAGCTTCCATGTGAAAATTTGATAAAAATGGGATTTTTGAATTCAATAATTGAATAAAGTTGACTTTGGTCAACATGTTTGGTAAACGGATCCAGACCCGTGATGTGACGATCCCGGAGGGTCCGTAGGAAAATATGGGACTTGGGCGTATGTCCGGAATCAAATTCCGAGGTCCCAAGCCCGAGAAATGAATTTTTAAAGAAAATTATTTTCTGAAAATAATAAAGGCTTTTGAAAATGAATAATTATGTGAAAACTGTGTTACCGTGCCCGTATTGCGGTTCGGTAGCCCAGAGCAGGTTTGTTATATGTTATTTGTCCCATATGTGGAATTCGGTGTAAAACGCTCTTGATTTGATTGGTTTCGGATCAAAATGAGGGAAAATGGAGTTAATGAACTTGTGGGGGTTTCTAAAGAATTTGAAATTTGGCTTGAGAGGTGATTTTATGTTCCCGAGGTCCGAATGAAATTCCGAGACCGGGAATAGTTCCATTGTGTCATTTATAACTTATCTGCAAAATTTGAAGTCATTCCGGGTGGTTTAGGCCGGTTCGGCGCGTTGAAGTGAATTCTAGAATTTCAAAGTTCTTAAGTTTGATTAATTTGGTTTTGGGGTTTGATTCATGGTTTTTGATGATATTTTGATGATTTAAAAGCTTGAACAAGTCCGTAGGATGTTTTGGGAGTCGTGTGTGTTTTTGGTTTTGAGCCCCGAGGGCTCGGGTGAGTTTCGGGTAGCTAACGGGGTGCGAAAACTTAGGAAAATCTGGTTTTCTGTTGGTTTTCTGGTGTTAGGCCTTTTCTTCAGTGTGATCGCATATACATCTCCGGGATCGCACATCATCAGATTGGTAGGGGTCCCAGGTGCTATATGCGATCGCAATGCCAGCTCCGCGATCGCATAGGGTATTAGTCGAGTCAGGGGTTTGGGGTAGTTTGGTCAGTGCGGTCGCGTGAGGGTTGCTGTGATCGCACAGGGTGGGGGGCCTTAGGTTCTGCGATCACGTAGGTCTTCCTGCGATCGCATAGAGTATTATCCGGTCCTCTTCTGCGATCGCAATTGTTCTTTTGCGATCGCAGAGCACAAACTCGTTCAGTGATTTTTTTATATACCAAAACAGAACCTTATACGGGATTCTTTCAATTTTCCACTTCTCCTTTCTTCCCCAAGCCTCCATAACCGAGAATCAAGCTCCCCAACCTCCATAACTCCATAGGTAAGTGCTCTTAGCCTTGTTTTCTCTTAATTTCTTCAACTAATCATTAGATTCTAGGCCTAAAAACATTGAATCAAAGTAGGAATTAGTGATTTTTAGGTAGAGTTGGGTTTTTGAGAATTTTTGGTGATTCAACCTCAATTTGGGATCGAATCTTAAAACAAATCATTTATTCTAACTCGTGGGGTTATGGGTGATCGGGTTTTGGTCTGAGCCTCGTGTTTGGACCAAGTGGGCCCGGGGTCAAATTTCGGAATCTTAGGAAGAATGCTTTGAAATAAATAATTATACTATGGGTTTGATTTATTGAGCCATTATTGATATACTTGGGTTGATTATGTCTAGATAATACCGTTCCGGAGTCGGATTCTAAAGGAAAGGCTGTGATCGAGGCTTGACTTGCAATTTTTGGAGCCGAGGTAAGTGTTTGGCTTAACCTCAGCTTGAGGGATTAGGTATAGAGTCTTATTTGCTATGTGCAACTCATGTCCAACGTATAGGCGTGGTGACGAGTGCCTATGCGTTGCGGTCAAGTATGCCCGTGAGTCAATTGTGATGAAATTTGCTATGTTCCTAATATTCCCCGCACTATGAGTAAATTATGAATTAAAAGTGATACTTGATGTTGTTTCATGACGTGGAGAGTTATTGAGTTATTCATTCCAGTTAAGGCTTACACTGTTTAAATTTTATTACTGATGCGAGGTTGGTTATAGCTGAGACCCTTGTTGGGCATTTGTTGATGTTGTAAATGATGANTGAGGTTATGCACGAGGGGACATTCCGTGACGAGTGTTATTATATATGCACGAGGGGAAATTCCGTGTCGAGTGATTGTGAGGTTATGCATGAGGGGACATTCCGTGCTGAGTGTTATTATACATGCACGAGGGGACATTCCGTGCCGAGTGACTGTGAGGTACATGCACGAGGGGACATGCCGTGCCTTTCCTGTTCATTATATGTTTGAGAAGCTATATTTCTGCCTTGTCTTTACGTTTCATATATTACCCTGTACTGCTGTGCTAGCATACTGTTACCCTATCTCCCCAGCATGTTCTCCTCGTATCTGTCTTACTTGCTTATTTCGGTTGCCATTTTTCCTGCTATTATATAAAATTGCACAGGTACATATGTTGTGTTGGTCCTAGCCTCGTCACTACTTCGCCGAGGTTAGGCTCGACACTTACTCAGTACATGGGGTCNGGAGCATCTCATTCAACCACACAGGAGACTCGAGGTAGACCCGCAGACGTTCGTGGGCCTTGACGTCACCTTCTACTTTCCACTTTCAGCCCTGTCTACCTTGTATTTCAAAGACAGTCTTATATACTTATTTCAGACGTTTTGTTTGTAGTAATCTCTTAGATAGTTCGTGAGAATGTGACACCAGTTCTGGGATTCGTTTATGGGTTTTATTTCGAAAAGTGCTATGTTGTATTTTGGGTTATTTTGTTAAATTTTATATGGCGGGCCATCGAAGCCTTGGTTATCTTGTTCGTAATTGTTGTTAATAAGTTTTATTTAGTTCAAACGTTGGCTTGTCTAGTGGGTTCAATGTTAGACGCAGTCATGGCCCGAAGGTGGGATTTTTGGGTCGTGACAAAATTCTTCACCTTCTTAAGGCTAAGAATTGCTTTCTCTTATTTGCATAAAGCTAACCATTGCCTACCTCTACTTGCATAAGGCTAAGCACCGCCTTCTCATTATTTTCATGAGGTTAAGCTCTACCTCCATTCTTGAATAAGGCTAAGCACTGCCTTCCTCTACTTGCATAAGGCTAAATACTTCCTTCTCATTATTTGCATAAGGTTAAACTCTACCTTCATTCTTGCATAAGGCTAAGCCCTGCTTCCTTAATTGCATAAGGCTAAGCTCTGCCTTCCCATTGCATGAGACTAAACATTGTCTCAAATTTTGCATGAGGCTAAGCCTTGACTCCTTAATTGCATAAGGCTAAGATCTGTCTTCCCAATGCATGAGACTAAGCATTGTCTCAAATCTTGCATGAGGCTAAGCACTGACTCCTTATCTGCATTAGGCTAAGAATTGCCTTACATTTGCATGAGACTAAGCACTGTCTCAAATCCTGCATGAGGCTAAGCCATGACTCCTTGTCTGCATAAGGCTAAGATTGCCTTAAATTTGCATGAGACTAAGCATTGTCTAAAATCTTGCATGAGGCTAAGCCATGCCTCCTCATTTGCGTAAGTCTAAGCATTGCCTTCTCCTTGCATGAGACTAAGCACTGTCTCGAATCATGCATGAGGCTAAGCCTGCCTCTCTATTTGCATAAGGCTAAGCTCTAACTTCCCCCCACGAGACTAAGCATTGTCTCCCTTTGCATAAATACAAATGTTGCTATGTCCTAAACCTCACATTATTATATTTGGGGGCTATGCTCTGCCCCCGACTCTACACAAGACTAAGCTCTGTCTTGTTTCATATCAAGCATCATGTCTTTGCATCTCATGGGCTGAAACATAGCCAAATTTTCCGAGGGCGTCATAGTCCGAAGGCATAATCTTCATAGCCGGAAGACACCATGCCATGGCCTGAGGATCTCTTAATATTGCACATCATTATTCAAAGGCATCATGGTTCAGAGGCATCATCTTCATAGCCTGAGAACATCATTTCATCGCCTGCGAATCCCCTATCTCATAATTCATGGCTCGAGATGTCATGGTCTAAGGACATCATTCTCCCCGTCCAAAGACGATCTTCCATAGTCCAAAGGGAATTTGCATCATGTTTAAATATTTTTAGTAAATTAAATTCATCCTATTAATTGTAACGACCCAGCCGGTCATTTTTTGGGTTGGGACTCCGTTCCCATGAATGACTCTTCCCATAGCGACTACTCGTGCCTTATGACTTATGTGGGCAGGTAGTTCGAGATTCGGAAGCGATTTGGCCAGTTCAGGAACACTAGGTTCTTGAAGGCTAGCCTACTTGGCTAATTTTGGTTCCGAGCAGCATTTTGAGCAAACGACCTCAGAATCGAGTTCTGATAGCTCCAGTAGCTACGGATGATGATTTCGGACTTGGGAGTGTGTTCGCCTCGGGTTTCTGATGACCCGGAGGTATTTCGGCACCTGAATTGGAATTCAGGATTTCATGTGATTTGAAATTCAGCCTGGAATTGGACCTCGTGATATCATGGTCCGAATGGAATTCCGGAACTGCAATAGTTCTGTATAGTCATTTATGACTTGTCCGCAAAATTTTGGGTCATTCCGAGCAGTATAGACCCGTTCGGCGTATTGATGAGCCATTGAAATTTTTCTTGAAATCCTAAGTTTGATCTAAGGGGTTTTGGAGTATGATGCTTGGTTTGAATGATGTTTTTAGTGTTCTGGGAGCTCTAGAAAGTCCATCATGTGATTTTGGACTTGTTGGTATAATTTGTCGAGGGCTCGGGTGGGCCCAGGGGTCTCCCAGACCCCAATCGAGATCAAAAACCAGCAAAACTCATAGCTGGTGGGAATGTACTGGTGTGACTGCACCTGCGGTATATGAGCCGCAGGCGCGAGGTTCGCACCAGCGGAATTCCCTTCGCAGGTGTGGCCCCTTCCGAAGGAGCGGCCTTCTCTCCGCAAGCGCGGCTCCGCAGGAGCGGACAAAGTCCCGCAGGCGCGACCTTCCCCAAGGGCCCAGGCCATTGCAGGAGCGGCCTATTCTCCGCAGGCGCGGACAAAAGCCCGCAGGTGCGAGAAATCCCCCAGGAGCCCAAGCCATTTTCCGCAGGTGCGACCCAATCTTTCGCAGGTGCGAGTCCGCACCTGCGATCCAGAAGTCGCAGGTGCGGAAACTACTGGGCAATCCAAATAAAATGCCCAAGTCGTGATTTCATTCCCAAAATCACATTTCCTCCATTGTTGACGACCCCAAGAGCTCCAGAACGGGTATTTTGGCCTAGGAACTCAGGTAAGTGGTTCTGTAACCCTCCGCATGTCATTTCTTCCTTTCTTTGAGAATTTCCTCTTCCTAATTCATAGAAATTCATAAGAAATTGTTGGGAAGAATAGAGCGTTTTGATGAAAATGTAAATTCTGATTTTTGGGCCATTGAGGGATGATTAATTGAGTTAATCTTGATCCTTAGGCGACGTATAGCGCGTTTCTTCAAAAATTATAATTATCCGAACGCCGAGGCTCGGAGTTGAATTTCCAAAGTACGTCAAGAATACGTTTTTGAGGAAATATTTGATAAATCCTCCTCGAATCTTCCTAAATTGATATAATTATGTGCTTTTGGCTAGTTGCGAGCCATCGAGGGTGATTCGGAGGATTCGTGCGTCGTGTTGATTGGTCCGTTGGCCGGAGGAGCACTTGTCCAGGTGAGTCTCCTTTCCAAACTTTGTAAGGGGGAAATGTCCCCTAGGCTCTTTGTTGCTAATTGTACTTGTTGAGGGGGCTACGTACGCACCACGTGACGAGAGTCCGTACGTGGCATCTATACTGTATGTTGGGTAGCCGTAGGACCCACGAGCATGTTCTAACTATTTGTTGATATTATCTAATGTTTGTACGAGTTATTACTGATATATGATGAAACTTGAGTTATGATAGCTGCGAACCTAATGTACATAATATTCAGATAAGAATTATGAACTCCATCAATTGAGAAATTATGTTACTCCTAATATAATTGATAAAGAGCAAAGAATAAATGAGATGATGAGCCGTTGAGCTAAACGAATGGTTAAAATTCCTTCTTGTACTTGAATTGTTCGATCGTGGTAATATTATGAGCAAAGAGGATTATTTGATGAAAAATCCTAGCTTTAGCTATCAAGTAAGGTGTGAGTATCCAATCCCGTTGAGCGTGGGCGAGTCGGTACCACAGTGTCTACATATACACATATATATATATATATATATATATAT
>ML288395.1:0-14290 GCA_005239495.1 Nicotiana undulata
TATGCTGGCATCGACTAGGGAGTAGAGACCCTATGTTAGAAAGTCATCAGGTTATGGTGGAATTAACTAGGGAGTGGGGACCCTATGTTGAAATTTCATCAGGTTATGCTTCCATCAACTAGGGAGTGGAGACCCTATGTTGGAAAGTTATCGGGTTATGCTGGAATCAACTAGGGAGTGGTGACCCTATTTTGTAAAGTCATCAGGTTGTGCTGGCATCAACTAGGGAGTGGGGACCCTATGTTGTATATTCATCAAGTTATGTTAGAATCAACTAGGGAATGGAGACCCTATGTTTGAAAGTCATCAGGTTATGGTGGAATTAAATAGGGAGTGGGGACCCTATGTTGTATATTCATCAAGTTATGTTAGAATCAACTAGGGAATGGAGACCCTATGTTTGAAAGTCAACATAGTATGCTGGCATCAATTAAGGAGCGGGACCCTATGTTTGAAAGTCATCAGGTTATGCATGCATCAACTAAGGAGTGGAAACCCTATGTTTGAAAGTCACCAGGTTATGCTGGCATCAACTAAGGAGTGTTGACCTAAGTTGGAAAGTCATCAGGTTATCCTAGAATCAACTAGAGAGTGGAGACCCTATTTTTGAAAGTCGTAAGGTTATGCTGGCATCAACTAGTGAATGGGCACCCTGCGTTGGAAAGTCATAAGGTTATGTTGGCATCCACAAGGGAGTGGAGACCCTATGTTGGAAACTAGTAAGGTTATGCTTGAATCACCTAGGGAGTGGAGACCCTATGTTGGAAAGTTATAAGGTTATGTTGGCATCAACTAGCGAGTGGGGACCCTATGTTGGAAAGTCACCAAGTTATGGTGGCATCAACTAGGGAGTGGAGACCTTATGTAGGAAAGACAATCAGTTTATGCTTGCATCAACTAGGGAGTGGGGACCCTATGTTTGAAATTCATCGGGTTATGTTGGCATCCACTAGGGAGTGGGGATCCTTTGTAAGAAAGTCATCAAGTTGTGCTGGCATGACCTAGAGAGTGGGGACCCTATGTTGGAAAGTCACCAGGTTATGCTGGCATCAATTAGGGAGTGGGGACCCTATGTTAAAAAGTCATCAGGTTATGCTGGCATCAATTAGGGATTGGAGCCCGTATGTTGGAAAGTCAATCAGGTTATGCTGGTATCAACTAATAAGTGGGGACCCTATGTTTGAAAGTCATCAGGTTATGCTAGAATAAACTAGGGAGTGGGGATCCTTTGTAGGAANTTTATGTTGGAATAACCTAGCGAGTGTGGACCCTTTGTTGGAAAGTCACCAAGTTATAGTGGCATCAACTAGGGAGTGGAGACCCTATGTAGGAAAGACAATCAGTTTATGCTTGCGTCAACTAGAGAGTGGGGACCATATGTTGGAAAGTCATCATGTTATGCTGGCATCCACTAGGGAGTGGAGACCCTATGTTTGAAACTAATAAGGTTATGCTTGAATCAACTAGGGAGTGGAGACCCTATGTTGGAAAGTCATAAGGTTATGTTGGCATCAACTAGCGAGTGGGGACCCTATGTAGGAAAAACAATCAGTTTATGCTTGCGTCAAGTAGGGAGTGGGGACCCTATGTTGGAAAGTCATCAGGTTATGCTGGAATAAACTAGGGGTTGGGATCCTTTGTAGGAAAGTCATCAAGTTGTACTGGCATCAACTAGAGAGTGGGGACTCTATGTTGGAAAGTCACCAGGTTATGCTGGAATCAACTAGGGAGTGGGGACCCTATGTTAAAAAGTCATCAGGTTATGCTGGCATCAATTAGGGAGTGGAGCCCGTATGTTGGAAAGTCAATCAAGTTATGCTGGTATCAACTAAGAAGTAGGGACCCTATGTTTGAAAGTCATCAGGTTATGTTGGCATCAACTAGGGAGTTGGGGACCCTATTTTGTAAAGTCATCAGGTTGTGCTGGCATCAACTAGGGAATGGGGACGCTATGTTGTCAATTCATCAAGTTATGCTGGAATCAATTAGGGAGTGGGGAATCTATGTTGGAAATTCATCAGGTTATGCTAGCATCGACTAGGGAGTAGAGACCCTATGTTAGAAAGTCATAAGGTTATGGTGGAATTAACTAGGGAGTGGGGACCCTATGTTGAAAAGTCATCAGGCTATGCTTCCATCAACTAGGGAGTGGAGACCCTATGTTTGAAAGTCAACATGTTATGCTGGCATCAATTAAGGAGTGGGACCCTATGTTTGAAAGTCATCAGGTTATGCATGCATCAACTAGGGAGTGGAGACCCTATGTTTGAAAGTCAACATGTTATGCTGGCATCAATTAAGGAGTGGGACCCTATGTTTGAAAGTCATCAGGTTATGCATGCATCAACTAGGGAGTGGAGACCCTATGTTTTAAAGTCACCAGGTTAAGCTGGCATCAACTAAGGAGTGTTGACCTAAGTTGGAAAGTCATCAGGTTATCCTAGAATCAACTAGAGAGTGGAGACCCTTTTTTGGAAAGTCGTAAGGTTATGCTGGCATCAACTAGTGAATGGGCACCCTGCGTTGGAAAGTCATAAGGTTATGTTGGCATCCACTAGGGAGTGGAGACCCTATTATGCTTGAATCAACTAGGGAGTGGAGACCCTATGTTGGAAAGTTATATGTTTATGTTGGCATCAACTAGCGAGTGGGGACCCTTTCTTGGAAAGTCACCAAGTTATGGTGGCATCAACTAGGGAGTGGAGACCCTATGTAGGAAAGACAATCAGTTTATGCTTGCGTCAACTAGGGAGTGGGGACCCTATGTTTTAAATTCATCAGGTTATGCTGGCATCCACTAGGGAGTGGGGATCCTTTGTAAGAAAGTCATCAAGTTGTGCTGGCATGACCTAGAGAGCGGGGACCCTATGTTGGAAAGTCACCAGGTTATGCTGGCATCAACTAGGGAGTGGGGACCCTATGTTAAAAAGTCATCAGGTTATGCTGGCATCAATTAGGGAGTGGAGCCTGTATGTTGGAAAGTAAATCAGGTTATGCTGGTATCAACTAATAAGTGGGGACCCTATGTTTGAAAGTCATCGGGTTATGCTAGAATAAACTAGGGAATGCGGGACCCTATTTTGTATAGTCATCAGGTTGTGTTGGTATCAACTAGGGAGTGGGGACGCTATGTTGTAAATTCATCAAGTTTTGCTGGAATCAACTAGGGAGTGGTGACCCTATGTTGTATATTCATCAAGTTTTGCTGGAATCAACATGTTATGCTGGCATTAATTAAAGAGTGGGACCCTATGTTTGAAAGTCATCAGGTTATGCTTGCATCAATTAGGGAGTGGAGACCCTATGTTTGAAAGTCACCAGGTTATGCTGGCATCAACTAGGGAGTGGGGACCCTATGTTTAAAAGTCATCAGGTTATGCTTGCATCAATTAGGGAGTGGAGACCCTATGTTTGAAAGTCACCAGGTTATGCTGGCATCAACTAGGGAGTGGGGACCCTATGTTTAAAAGTCATCAGGTTATGCTAGCATCAATTAGGGAGTGGAGCCCGTATGTTGGAAAGTCAATCAGGTTATGCTGTTATCAACAAAGAAGTGGGGACCCTATGTTTGAAAATCAACAGGTTATGCTGGAATAAACTAGGGAGTGGGGATCCTTTTTAGGAAAGTCATCAAGTTGTGCTGGCATCAACTAGAGAGTGGGGACTCTATGTTGGAAAGTCACCAGGATATGCTGGCATCAACTAGGGAGTGAGGACCCTATGTTAAAAAGTCATCAGATTATGCTGGGATCAATTAAGGAGTGGAGCCCGTATGTTGGAAAGTCAATCAGGTTATGCTGGTATCAACTAAGAAGTGGGGACCCTATGTTTGAAAGTCATCAGGTTATGCTGGCATCAATTAGAGAGTGGTGACCTTATTTTGTAAAGTCATCAGGTTGTGCTGGAATCAATTAGGGAGTGAGGACGCTATGTTGTAAATTCATCAAGTTATGCTGGAATCAAATAGGGAGTGGGGACCCTATGTTGAAAAGTCATCAGGCTATGCTTCCATCAACTAGGGAGTGGAGACCCTATGTTGGAAAGTTATCGGGTTATGCTGGAATCAACTACGGAGTGGTGACCCTATTTTGTAAAGTCATCAGGTTGTGCTGGCATCAACTAGGGAGTGGGGACCCTATGTTGTATATTCATCAAGTTATGTTGGAATCAACTAGGGAGTGGAGACCCTATGTTTGAAAATGACCAGGTTTTGCTGGCATTAACTAGGGAGTGGGGACTCTATGTTGGAAATTCATCAGGTTATGCTGGCATCGACTAGGGAGTAGATACCCTATGTTAGAAAGTCATCAGGTTATGGTGGAATCAACTAGGGAGTGGGGACTCTATGTTGGAAATTCATCAGGTTATGCTGGCATCGACTAGGGAGTAGATACCCTATGTTAGAAAGTCATCAGGTTATGGTGGAATCAACTAGGGAGTGGGGATCCTATGTTGGAAAGTCATCAGGTTATCCTATCATCAACAAGGGAGTGGAGACCCTATTTTGGAAAGTCGTAAGGTTATGCTGGCATCACCTAGTGAATGGGCACCCTATGTTGGAAAGTCATCAAGTTATGCTGGCATCCACTAGGGAGTGGAGACCCTATGTTGGAAACTCATAAGGTTATGCTTGAATCAACTAGGGAGTGGAGACCCTATGTTGTAATGTCAATCAGGTTATGCTGGCATCAACTAGGGAGTGGGGACCCTATGTTGCAAAGTCATCACGTTATGCTGGCATCAACTAGGGAGTGGGGACCCTATGTTGGAAAATCGTCAGATTATGCTGGCATCAATTATGGAGTGGGGGCCCTATGTTTGAAATTCTTCAAGTTAAGCTGGCATGAAAAAGGAAGTAGAGACCTAATGTTGGAAAGTCATCAGGTTATGCTGGCACCAACCAGGGAATGGAAACCCTATGTGGAAGTCTATCAGGTTATGTTTGCATCAACTAGGGAGTGGGGATCCTATGATGGAAAGTCATCAGGTTATGCTGGCATCAACTAGGTAGTGGGGACCCTATGTTGGAAAGTCATCAGTTTTTTTTGGAATTAACTAGAGAGTTGAGACCCTATGTTGGAAAGTCGTAAGGTTATGCTGGCATCAACTAGGAAGTGGGGACCCTATGATGGAAAGTCACAAGGTTATGCAACTAGCAAGTGGGGACCCAATGTTGGAAAGTCAATCAGGTTGGCTGGCATTAACTTAGGAGTGGGGACCCTATTTTGTAAAGCCATCAGGTTATGTTGGAATCAACTAGGGTGTAGGGATCCTATGTTGGAAAGTCATCAGGTTATGCTGGCATCAACTAGGGAGTGTTGACCTAAGTTGGAAAGTCATCAGGTTATCATAGCATCAACTGGGGAGTGAAGGCCCTATTTTGGAAAGTCGTAAGGTTATGCTGGCATCAACTAGTGAGTGGGGACGCTATGTTGTAAATTCATCAAGTTATGCTGGAATCAACTAGGGAGTGGGGACTCTATGTTGGAAATTCATCAGGTTATGCTAGCATCGACTAGGGAGTAGAGACCCTATGTTAGAAAGTCATCAGGTTATGGTGGAATCAACTAGGGAGTGGGGATCCTATGTTGGAAAGTCATCAGGTTATGCTGGCATCAATTATGGAGTGGGACCCTATGTTTGAAAGTCATCAGGTTATGCTTGCATCAACTAGAGAGTGGAGACCCTATGTTTGAAAATCACCAGGTTATGCTGGTATTAACTAAGGAGTGGGGACCCTATGTTGGAAAGTCACCAAGTTATGCCTGCATTAACTATGGAGTGGAGACCCTATGTGGGAATGTCAATCAGGTTATGCTGGCATCAACTAGGGAGTGAGGACCCTATGTTGCAAAGTCATCACGTTATGTTGTCATCAACTAGGGAGTGGGGACTCTATGTTGGAAAATCGTCAGGTTATGCTGGCATCAATTATGGAGTGGGGGCCCTATGTTTGAAATTCTTCAAGTTAAGCTGGCATGAAAAGGGGAGTAGAGACCTAATGTTGGAAAGTCATCAGGTTATGCTGGCACCAACCAGGAAATGGAGACCCTATGTGTAAGTTTATCAGGTTATGTTTGCATGAACTAGGGAGTGGGGATCCTATGATGGAAATTCATCAGGTTATGTTGGCATCAACTAGGTAGTGGGGACCCTATGTTGGAAAGTCATCAGGTTTTTTTGGCATTAACTAGGGAGTAGGGACCCTATGTTGGAAAGTCGTAAGGTTATGCTGGCATCAACTAGGAAGTGGGGACCCTATGATGGAAAGTCACAAGGTTATGCAACTAGGAAGTGGGGACCCAATGTTGGAAAGTCAATCAGGTTAGCTGGCATTAACTTAGGAGTGGGGACCCTATTTTGTAAAGTCATCAGGTTATGCTGGAATCAACTAGGGTGTGGGGATCCTATGTTTGAAAGTCATCAGGTTATGCTGGCATCAACTAGGGAGTGTTGACCTAAGTTGGAAAGTCATCAGGTTATCCTAGCATCAACTAGGGAGTGGAGGCCCTATTTTGGAAAGTCGTAAGGTTATGCTGGCATCAACTAGGGAGTGTTGACCTAAGTTGGAAAGTCATCAGGTTATCCTAGCATCAACTAGGGAGTGGAGGCCCTATTTTGGAAAGTCGTAAGGTTATGCTGGCATCAACTAGTGAATGGGCACCCTATGTTGTAAAGTCATCTGGTTATGCTGGCATCCACTAGGGAGTGGAGACCCTATGTTGGAAACTTATAAGTTTATGCTTGAATCAACTAGGGAGTGGATACCCTGTGTTGGAAATTCATTAGGTTATGTTGGCATCAACTAGCGAGTGGGGACCCTATGTTGGAAAGTCACCAAGTTATGGTGGCATCAACTAGGGAGTAGAGACCCTATGTAGGAAAGACAATCAGTTTATGTTTGTGTCAACTATGGAGTGGGGACCCTATGTTGGAAAGTCATCAGGTTATGCTGGCACTAACCAGGGAATGGAGACCCTATGTGGAAGTCAATCAGGTTATGTTGGCATCAACTAGGGAGTGGGGACCCTATGTTGGAAAGTCATCGGGTTTTGTTGGCATTAACTAGGGAGTAGGGACCCTATGTTGGAAAGTCGTAAGGTTATGCTGGCATCGACTAGGGTGTGGGGACCGTATGTTGGAAAGTCACCAGGTTATGCAACTAGGAAGTGGGGACCCAATGTTGAAATGTCAATCAGGTTATGCTGGAATCAACTTAGGAGTGGGGACCCTATTTTGTAAAGTCATCAGGTTATGATGGAACCAACTAGGGTGTAGGGATCGTATGTTGGAAAGTCATCAGGTTCTGCTGGCATTAACTAGGGAGTGTTGACCTAAGTTGGAAAGTCATCAGGTTATCCTAGCATCAACTAGGGAGTGGAGACCCTATTTTGGAAAGTCGTAAGGTTATGCTGGCATCAACTAGTGAATGGGCACCCTATGTTGGAAAGTCATCAAGTTATGCTGGCATCCACTAGGGAGTGGAGACCCTATGTTTGAAACTCATAAGGTTATTCTTGAATCAACTAGGGAGTGGAGACCCTATGTTGGAAAGTCATTAGGTTATGTTGGCATAAACTAGCTAGTGGGGACCCTATGTTGGAAAGTCACTAGTTATAGTGGCATCAACTAGGGAGTGGAAACCCTATGTAGGAAAGACAATCAGTTTATGCTTGCGCCAACTAGGGAATGGGGACCCTATGTTGGAAACTCATCAGGTTATGCTGGCACCAACTAGGGAATGGAGACCCTATGTGGAAGTCTATCAGGTTATGTTGGTATCAACTAGGGAGTGGGGATCCGATGTTGGAAAGTCATCTGGTTATGATGGCGGTAACTAGGTAGTGGGACCTATGTCGGAAAATCATCAGGTTTTGTTGGCATTTACTATGGAGTAGGGACCCTATGTTGGCAAGTCGTAAGGTTATGCTGGCATCAACTAGGGTGTGGGGACCCTATGTTGGAAAGGCAGCAGGTTATGAAACTAGGAAGTGGGAACCCAATGTTGGAAAGTCAATCAGGTTATGTAGGTATCAACTTAGGAGTGAGGTCCCTATTTTGTAAAGTCCTCAGGTTATGCAGAAATCAACTAGGGTGTGGGGACCCTATGTTGGAAAGGCAGCAGGTTATGAAACTAGGAAGTGGGAACCCAATGTTGGAAAGTCAATCAGGTTATGTAGGTATCAACTTAGGAGTGAGGTCCCTATTTTGTAAAGTCCTCAGGTTATGCAGAAATCAACTAGGGTGTGGGGACCCTATGTTGGAAAGTCATCAGGTTATGTTGGCATCAACTAGGGAGTGAGGACCCTATGTACGAAAGTCACCAAGTTATGGTGGCATAAACTAGGGAGTAGAGACCCTATGTAGGAAAGACAATCAGTTTATGCTTGCGTCAACTAGGGAGTGGGGACTCTATGTTGGAAAGTCACCAGGTTATGGTGGCATCAACTAGGGAGTAGAGACCCTATGTAGGAAAGACAATCAGTTTATGCTTGCGTCAACTAGGGAGTGGGGACTCTATGTTGGAAAGTCACCAGGTTATGCTGGAATTAACTGGGGAGTGGGGATCCTTTGTAAGAAAGTCATCAAGTTGTTGTGGCATCAAATAGAGAGTGGGGACCCTATGTTGGAAAGTCACCAGGTTATGGTGGCATCAACTAAGGAGTGGAGACCCTATGTTGGAAAGTCATCTGGTTATGCTGGCATCAATTAGGGGGTGGAGCCCATATGTTGGAAAGTCAATCAGGATATGCTGGCATCAACTAAGAAGTGGGCAACCTATGTTTGAAAGTCATCAGGTTATGCTGGCATCAATTAGGGAGTGGTGACCCTATTTTGTACAGTCATCAGGTTGTGCTGGCATCAAATAGGGAGTTGGGACGCTATAATGTAAATTCATCAAGTTATGCTGGAATCAACTAGGGAGTGGGGACTCTATGTTGGAAATTCATCAGGTTATGCTGGCATCGACTAGGGAGTGGAGACCCTATGTTGGAAAGTCTATCAGGTTATGCAGCTAGGAAGTGGGAACCCAATGTTGGAAAGTCAATCAGGTTATGTTGGCATCAACTTAGGAGTGGGGACCCTATTTTGTAAAGTCATCAGGTTATGTATAAATCAACTAAGGTGTGGGGATCCTATGTTGGAAAGTCATCAGGTTATGCTGGCATCAACTAGGGAGTGGAGACCTTATTTTGGAAAGTCGTAAGGTTATGCTGGCATAACCTAGTAAATGGGCACCCTATGTTGGAAAATCATCAGGTTATGCTGGCATCCACTAGGGAGTGGAGACCCTATGTTGGAAACTAATAACGTTATGCATGAATCAATTTGGGAGTGCGGACCCTATGTTGGAAAGTCATCAGGTTATGTTGGCATCAACTAGCGAGTGGGGACCCTATGTTGGAAAGTCATCAGGTTATGTTGGCATCAACTAGGGAGTGGGGACCCTATGTTGGAAAGTCATCAGGTTATGCTGGCACAAACTAGGGAATTGAAACCCTATGTGGAAGTCTATCAGGTTATGTTGGCATCAACTAGGGAGTGGGGATCCGATGTTGGAAAGTCATCAGGTTATGCTGGCGGTAACTAGGTAGTGGGACCTATGTTGGAAAGTCATCAGGTTTTGTTGGCATTAACTATGGAGTAGGGACCCTATGTTTGCAAGTCGTAAGGTTATGCTGGCATCAACTAGGGTGTGGGGACCCTATGTTGGAAAGTTAGCAGGTTATGCAACTAGGAAGTGGGAACCCAATGTTGGAAAGTCAATCAGGTTATGTAGGTATCAACTTAGGAGTGAGGTCCCTATTTTGTAAAGTCCTCAGGTTATGCAGAAATCAACTAGGGTGTGGGGATCCTATGTTGGAAAGTCATCAGGTTATGCTGGCATCAACTAGGGAGTGTTGACCTAAGTTGGAAAGTCATCAGGTTATCCTAGCATCAACTAGGGAGTGGAGACCCTATTTTGGAAAGTCGTAAGGTTATGCTGGCATAACCTAGTAAATGGGCACCCTATGTTGGAAACTAATAAGGTTATGCTTGAATCAACTAGGGAGTGGAGACCCTATGTTGGAAATTCATCAGGTTATGTTGGCATCAACTAGGGAGTGTTGACCTAAGTTGGAAAGTCATCAGGTTATCCTAGCATCAACTAGGGAGTGGAGACCCTATTTTGGAAAGTCGTAAGGTTATGCTGGCATAACCTAGTAAATGGGCACCCTATGTTGGAAACTAATAAGGTTATGCTTGAATCAACTAGGGAGTGGAGACCCTATATTGGAAATTCATCAGGTTATGTTGGCATCAACTAGCGAGTGGGGACCCTATGTTGGAAAGTCACCAAGTTATGGTGGCATAAACTAGGGAGTGGAGACCCTATGTTGGAAATTCATCAGGTTATGTTGGCATCAACTAGCGAGTGGGGACCCTATGTTGGAAAGTCACCAAGTTATGGTGGCATAAACTAGGGAGTAGAGACCCTATGTAGGAAAGACAATCAGTTTATGCTTGCGTCAACTTGGGAGTGGGGACTCTATGTTGGAAAGTCACCAGGTTGTGCTGGCATCAAATAGGGAGTTGGGATGCTATAATGTAAATTCATCAAGTTATGCTGGAATCAACTAGGGAGTGGGGACTCTCTGTTGGAAATTCATCAGGTTATGCTGGCATCGACTAGGGAGTGGAGATCCTATGTTGAAAAGTCTATCAGGTTATGTTAGCATCAACTAGGGAGTGGGGATCCTATGTTGGAAAGTCATCAGGTTATACTGGCATCTACTAGACTGTGGGGACCCTATGTTGGAAAGTCAGCAGGTTATGCAGCTAGGAAGTGGGAACCCAATGTTGGAAAGTCAATCAGGTTATGTTGGCATCAACTTAGGAGTGGGGACCCTATTTTGTAAAGTCATTAGGTTATGTATAAATCAACTAAGGTGTGGGGATCCTATGTTGGAAAGTCATCACGTTATGCTGGCATCAACTAGGGAGTGTTGACCTAAGTTGGAAAGTCATCAGGTTATCCTACCATCAACTAGGGAGTGGAGACCTTATTTTGGAAAGTCGTAAGGTTATGCTGGCATAACCTAGTAAATGGGCACCCTATGTTGGAAAATCATCAGGTTATGCTGGCAGTCACTAGGGAGTGGAGACTCTATGTTGGAAACTAATAACGTTATGCATGAATCAACTTGGGAGTGCGGACCCTATGTTGGAAAGTCATCAGGTTATGTTGGCATCAACTAGCGAGTGGGGACCCTATGTTGGAAAGTCACCAAGTTATGGTGGCATCAACTAGGGAGTAGAGACCCTATATAGGAAAGACAATCAGTTTATGCTTGCGTCAACTAGGGAGTGGGAACCCTAGGTTGGAAAGTCATCAGGTTATGCTGGCACAAACTAGGGAATTGAGACCCTATGTGGAAGTCTATCAGGTTATGTTGGCATCAACTAGGGAGTGGGGATCCGATGTTGGAAAGTCATCAGGTTATGCTGGCGGTAACTAGGTAGTGGGACCTATGTTGGAAAGTCATCAGGTTTTGTTGGCATTAACTATGGAGTAGGGACCCTATGTTGGCAAGTCGTAAGGTTATGCTGGCATCAACTAGGGTGTGGGGACCCTATGTTGGAAAGTCATCAGGTTATTATGGAATCAATTAGGGAGTGGTGACCCTATTTTGTAAAGTCATCAGGTTGTGCTCGCATCAACTAGGGAGTGGGGACGCTATGTTGTAAATTCATCAAGTTATGCTGTAATCAACTAGGGAGTGGGGACTCTATGTTGGAAATTCGTCAGGTTATGCTGGCATCGACTAGGGAGTGGAGACCCTATGTTGGAAAGTCTATCAGGTTATGCTGGAATCAACTAGGGAGTGGGGACTCTATGTTGGAAATTCGTCAGGTTATGCTGGCATCGACTAGGGAGTGGAGACCCTATGTTGGAAAGTCTATCAGGTTATGCTGGAATCAACTAGGGAGTGGGGATCCTATGTTGGAAAGTCATAAGGTTATGCTGGCATCAACTAGGTAGTGGGGACCCTATGTTGGAACGTCATCAGGTTTTGTTGGCATTAACTAGGGTGTAGGGACCCTATGTTAGAAAGTCGTAAGGTTATGATGGAATCAACTATGGAGTTGGGACCCTATGATGGAAGTCACGGGGTTATACAACTAGGAAGTGGGGACCTAATGTTGGAAAGTCAATCAGGTTATACTGGCATTAACTTAGGTGTGGGGACCCTATTTTGTAAAGTCATCAGGTTATGCTGGAATCAACTAGGGTGTAGGGATCCTATGTTGGAAAGTCATCAGGTTATGCTGGCATCAACTAGGGAGTCTTGAGCTAAGTAGGAAAGTCCTCAGGTTATCCTAGCATCAACTAGGGAGTGGAGACCCTATTTTAGAAAGTCGTAACGTTATGCTGGCATGAACTAGTGAATGGGCACCCTATGTTGGAAAGTCATCAGGTTATGCTGGCATCCACTAGGGAGTGGAGACCCTATGTTGGAAACTAATAAGGTTCTGCTTGAATCAACTAGAGAGTGGAGACCCTATGTTGGGAAGTCATAAGGTTATGTTGGAATAACTTAACGAGTGTGGACCCTTTGTTGGAAAGTCACCAAGTTATAGTGGCATGAACTAGGGAGTGGAGACCCTATGTAGGAAAGACAATTAGTTTATGCTTGCGTCAACTAGGGAGTGGGGACCATATGTTGAAAAGTCATCAGGTTATGCTGGCATCCACTAGGGAGTGGAGACCCTATGTTTGAAACTAATAAGGTTATGCTTGAATCAACTAGGGAGTGGGGACCCTATGTTAACAAGTCATCAGGTTATGCTGGAATAAACTAGGGGTTGGGATCCTTTGTAAGAAAGTCATCAAGTTGTGCTGGCATCAACTAGAGAGTGGGGACTCTATGTTGGAAAGTCACCAGGTTATACTGGAATCAACTAGGGAGTGGGGACCCTATGTTAACAAGTCATCAGGTTATGCTGGCATCAATTAGGGAGTGGAGCCCGTATGTTGGAAAGTCAATCAGGTTATGCTGGTATCAACTAAGAAGTAGGGACCCTATGTTTGAAAGTCATCAGGTTATGTTTGCATCAACTAGGGAGTGGTGACCCTATTTTGTAAAGTCATCAGGTTGTGCTGGCATCAACTAGGGAGTGGGGACGCTATGTTGTAAATTCATCAAAGTATGCTGGAATAAATTAGGGAGTGGGGTCACTATGTTGGAAATTCATCAGGTTATGCTGGCATCGACTAGGGAGTAGAGAGCCTATGTTATAAAGTCATCAGGTTATGGTGGAATTAACTAGGGAGTGGGGACCCTATGTTTAAAAGTCATCAGGTTATGCTTCCATCAACTAAGGAGTGGAGACCCGATGTTGGAAAGTTATCGGGTTATGCTGGAATCAACTAGGGAGTGGTGACCTTATTTTGTAAAGTCATCAGGTTGTGCTGGCATCAACTAGGGAGTGAGGACCCTATGTTGTATATTCATCAAGTTATGTTGGAATCAACTAGGGAGTGGAGACCCTATGTTTGAAAGTCAACATGTTATGCTGGCATCAATTAAGGAGTGGGACCCTATGTTTGAAAGATATCAGGTTATGCATGCATCAACTAGGAAGTGGAGACCCTATGTTTGAAAATCACCAGGTTATGCTGGCATCAACTAAGGAGTGTTGACCGAAGTTTGAAAGTCATCAGGTTATCCTAGTATCAACTAGAAAGTGGAGACCCTATTTTGGAAAGTCGTAAGGTTATGCTGGCATCAACTAGTGAATGGGCACCCTGCGTTGGAAAGTCATTAGGTTATGTTGGCATCCACTAGGGAGTGGAGACCCTATGTTGGAAACTAATAAGGTTATGCTTGAATCAACTAGGGAGTGGAGACCCTATGTTGGAAAGTTATAAGGTTATGTTGGCATCAACTAGCGAGTGGGGACCCTATGTTGGAAAGTTACCAAGTTATGGTGGCATCAACTAGGGAGTGGAGACCCTATGTAGGAAAGACAATCAGTTTATGCTTGCGTCAAATAGGGAGTGGCGACCCTATATTTGAAATTCATCGGGTTATGCTGGCATCCACTAGGGAGTGGGGATCCTTTGTAAGAAAGTGATCAAGTTGTGCTGGCATGACCTAGAGAGTGGGGACTCTATGTTGGAAAGTCACCAGATTATGCTGGCATCAACTAGGGAGCGGGGACCCTATGTTAAAAAGTCCTGAGGTTATGCTGGCATCAATTAGGGAGTGGAGCCCGTATGTTGGAAAGTCAATCAGGTTATGCT
>ML288396.1:0-10316 GCA_005239495.1 Nicotiana undulata
ACGGAGGTTGAGTTCGTCACTACCTCCTCAGACCGTAGGTTGTTTTCGTTGCTTACCTGCACATTGTGTGTGTAGATTCAGGTGCACCGAGATTTGGCGCGGATCGGTGATAGCAGCTTATCTCTCAGAGTTGACGAGGTAGCAGCTGGCGTTCGTTGTCCCGTACCTCTTTTCCTTATTTTCCCTCCTGTATTAGAAATTGGAAACTTAAAACTTAAGTATTATTTCTCAGTTGCATTGATGTTAGTAGCTCATGACTGCGTGACTCCAAATCCTAGGTTGATTGTTGGAGCTTATTTCTTTTGTTAGACTATTTTAAATGATTAAAAATGTTTGTATTTCTATGAGTTGAGCCAATAATGAGTAAATTTCTCTAGTAAATGAATTGAGTATTGTTGTAACAGTTGGCTAGCATGGTTCCACGACAAGCGCCATCACAACCCGGAAACGGGTCGTGACAACTAGTAAGAGAATTCCATACTTTTGAGTGTATATTAACGTATTTATATAACATTTGACTAGTTTCGAGTCCTCGGGTGTAAAGTTTGGAGTTTCGGGCGCGTTGTTGGTCCGAGAAGTAGGTTCGGCGTGAGGTGAGTCCTTTCCAACCTTGTAAGAGGGAATTGTCCCCATAGGTAAATGTAAATGATTGAATTATCCTTATTTGCGGGAACTACGCACGCGCAAAGTGACGAGAGTCCGTGCGTAGATACTACTATGTTATGTTGGGTAGAATTTAGGATTCACAAGCATGCCTTCACATGCCTTACCTGTATCTTTACATGTGTTCCTAGTTGCTTATTATCTTTGAGATTGACATGAGGATGTTAGAAAGTTATGTGTAAGTTTAAATGCTTAAATCTCTGTTTTCAAGTATAATCCATGATAAATTCCTGAATTTCCTGATAAGTTTGTGTATGTATACGAGCACCCGTGTCGCATGTATGATTCGTGAGCGGGGTAGCCTTATAATTATGTCAATCGCGTCGCATGATCGATTCGCGAGCGGGGTAATAGATGCATCTATGGTTCGTGTCGTTCGACCCTCGGCAGTGCACTTTTATTTTTGCGTCGCTTCGGCCGTACGCTTCGGCATACTATGTGCTATGTAGTTGACTGAGAATCTTGTTATTATTAAATAAATTGCTTCATGTGGAAGGGGAACTTGGGATTTTTGTGATAATTGCTATTTGACTCATGAGAATAAATTGCGGTTTTATGTACTTGATACTTCATGCCTTAGTGATCTCCATGACTACTATTCCTGTCTAGACGTATTAAATTTTATTATTGGTTATTGTCCTTAGTAAGTATCACGTCTACCTCTCGTCACTACTTCTTCGAGTTTAGACGGGACACTCACTGGGTACATATTTGTTTATATGTACTCATGCTACGCTTCTGTACTTAAATGTACAGGTTCTGAGGCAGGTGTATCTGGTTATCATATTGGATCGTGACCTTGAGAGTACTATTTTGGATTAGACTACACGGTGAACTGCTCTTCCTGGCGTTCCTCAGCAGCACTGTGGAGTTTATATTATTTTTTGGATATTTCTGTCTACCCTTCAGACAGTTGTACATTTATTTTGTCTAGTTTGTATATTCCACTAGTCGCCTGTGGACTTGTGACACTAGATCTTGGCACACGTAGTAGACACTCTAATGTTTTTGCTACAATGTACATGTTGACACATGGTTTTGAAATTTCATTGAATTACGTTGTCTCGCTTAATCGCCTTCATTTAATGATTTTCTTAACTTAAAATTTGGCAAGTACTTAAATATCCAACTAAGTGAAGTAACTTCGGTTGTGAACTAGTGTTGGCTTGCCTGACTCCGGTGTTGGGCGCCATCACGACCTGAGTAGGAATTTGGGTCGTGACATATCACCGCCGACGAATGAGCAACGAGGAAATAATTTCTCTCCTGCTTTACATAATCCAAAAGACGAGTGGTAAACTTCAATTTTCCTTTGTGTTACGATATATATTTTGCTGTATTGAATTTGTATTAATGCTCATATATTCCACAGGGGGTACCAGCCGGATATGAATTTTACAAGTTATGAACTCACGCATAGTTGGAATATGCCTAGTTTTGGTGTGTTGGATCATAGTGGTCCATCCGGGAGTCATCACCAACATGAAAATGCCTGTCATGGAATGTCATCACATTACGACTTGCAAGTGAAGTGATACAGCTATATGGAAAGTATTTATTAATTTCAGCAGCTTATTATTTTGTTGTTTGTGCAGTGAAAACGAGCAAGTTGAACCACCTGTCCACACTCAATTTCCCGAAAACAACATATTAAATCGGGATCTGGCAGATGCACAGAGTGAGGAAGAGAACAGTGATTACGACAACAATGCCGATGAATTCGGAGACGACACACCCTTCTCTCGTGAGGATGGTGATGAGGAAGATGGTGATGAAGGACCTGATTTGACGAGGGAGTATGCTCCACCCCCCGTTAGACGGAAAGTGTACGAGTCCCAAGTGCCGTTTCATTCAAGGGATATTCCCTACCTTGATAGCTTGCCAAGTATTCTGGATGTGGAAGCTCTCACAAGGGATTTTGATGAAATTCGCACAGCAATGTGGGATGAGTCTAGACCAATGGTGCTGGCAAAGGGCATGCTTTTTCCTGATAAAGAGCGCATAAACAACTTGTAAAATGCACAGCGTAAAAGAGTGTCGTGAGATGATGGTTAAAGAGTCAACTCCGGTGGTATACAAGGTTACTTGTCGCAGATGGTTTCTGGGTTGTCACTGGATGATGCGTGCGAGCAAGAAGAAAACAGGTTTGTGGGAAGTGGGTAAAAACATTCCCACCCACATATGTGAAATGGACACATTCAATGGGAATCACTTCAACTTGGATATTGACTTGATTTCTCTTGTCCTTATTCCACACCTCGAAGAGTCCATAAGGTATAAAATCAAAGAGTGCATTACATCAGTCCACCAGGAATATGGCCATAAGTGCTTTCAACGTGTTGGTTTAGGGCCAACCAAATACGTTGATCAACAATATAGTATCGCCGGTGATGTCGGGGTGCAGTGTCTCTAGGTGTTGTCTAATAGCAGTCAAACTCATGCCAAAACCTTATATATTTATAACACAAGTTTTAAGGGTTAAAACTCTTTTCCAAAACCTGTTGGGTTTTTTTTTCCACCAGAAAAAAGACTCATTTATTTCTTATTATTTAGGCACAGCAGGGATCACAACATTTAATTAACAAGGCTTTCAATTATGAAATTAATTTATAATTTTCGAAATTAATTTTCACCATAATTTATTACGAATTATTCCACTAAAAATCCGTAATTGCACTCCTTATTCAATTTGGAAATTCATCCATTAAATCTTATTTAACTCCCCATGTTAAGATTCAGATACTAATCAATTAAATTAAATTACTGACGATTTAATTTATTGATTATTTCCTTTAAACTTTCGCTTAACTTATTTCATGTGTTGGATACAAAATTCACCGCCCGGGTTTTGCACATGAAAACTTACAATCTTTCATAAAGATGTATCATCAATCTCTAAACCGAGACATGAATTCCATCAACTAACTATTATTTCGTCAATGTACATTATTATTATCCAATTTACCAAGCATATTGACCCACGAAAGAATCTCGCCTTTTAATAAATCAAAACAATAATAATATACACAACTAATAATAATTATATCAAGATTAAGAGTATAAGTACTTTAATGACTAGAGGGTTTATTTTATTAAGTCAGTAAAAAATACTTATCTCTACTTGGTCCGTTCAATACATACAATGTACTAGCACAAGAAGTTGGAATTAAACCATTCCCATAATCAAGATAAATTATATTTAATCTTGTGCTACAATCATTCCTGATGGTTTGTCCAATTCCATCATTAGATTGTGAACTCAAACTTTATACTTATAAGAACCGATGATTTAATCTTCTGTGTATAAGCTAAACTCTATACACTAAATCACCTACTATATAAGTAATGGACACATACTAATATATGATCTATTTAAAACTTTATTAAAATTCAATGAACAATTATATCATAATAAATACTATATCTAAACCAACCTCATGGTTAATAGTATATATCCCAACAGGGGGTTCAAGAAAAGGAAAAAGTTAAAAGGGTTGTAGCTAGTGGGAATAGAACCAATGACTTTACAAAGGTTTTGAACTCCCTTGACCACTAAGCTATGATTTGTGGGATGTGTTAAGGGATTCGAAACATAATATATAGAAGTAAAAAACAGATTTTGCCTTACATATACAGTGTAATTTTCGGCGAAGGGGGTTTGGGTGAACACCCTTCCACCCCCTAAATCCGACCCTGAACGTAGCCATTGCGCTTGTCACGGGAACGGATAACGTTCATAAAAGTATATATTCTACAGTATTAAGAGCGATAGTACGTTTTAAAGAATTTGGCATTTACGCTCAACGTTACATCTTCACCAATGACCCTCATAATTGGCATTAAATGAGGGCATGATCCTAGGACCTTTTCCCTAGGTATAACTATAAATAGTGAGCTTACTTACCATAATTGTAAATGTCATGAATTTTCTGCAAGAACATATACTATATTCTATACAAAGCTTTATGCAATTTCACTTTCTTGCTTTTTGATCTCATCATTGCTGTGTTCAGATGTCGTGTTCAGGGAATCACCATCTTTGCTATTTCATCTACATTCTAAGGTTAAGTATTGTGAATTTCTTCGATTATTATATTATTTCAGGATCAAATTAGTTTACCTGTCTAGTAATCACGTATAAATTCAACTATGTTGTTTTACGGATAAACAATTCCATTACAAGAAAAACCCCATTTTTCAATTTTTAATTTGATGTTATAAGGCATGTTATTGTGAACCTGAAGTTAGTATCTAGTCACACTATTCTACTCACCAACCCTTCCAAAAAAGGTTTTAAAATAAAAGAATCTTACCCATCACGAAATATTTGAAAAACAATATTAAATGTATATATTTGAAAAAGTTCGGTGCACTAAACTCCCGCTATGCGCGGAGTTCGGGGAAGAACCGGACCACAAGGGTCTATTGTACGTGGCCTTACTCTGCATTTTTGCAAGATGTTGTTTCCACGGCTCGAACCCGAAACCTGATAGTCATATGAAAACAATTTTAATTTATCAGTTTCGTCAAGGCTCCAGTTCAATTATATATGGTATTCAATTTTCTGTTATAGTTTGAATAATCACATGTAATAAAGTGCAACTTGACACCCTAGTTTTGTCATGTCATGCTCTTTCACAAACCAAGTCATTGCTCAGCTTGAACTGTGGAAGGAGAAGGCAAAACGCAAGTATGAGAAGAAGGTGTACGTCTTCTCGGAATCGGAGATTGATGAACGAGAATTGGAGGGAAAAAATACGAATATAAAGTGAGGTTTTCTCTTATGCTTTGGAAAATTAAAGAGCAATTGTCCCTTGTTGGTAGTTGGAAAAAAAGAGAATGTACTCATATTAAGAAAGTACTTCCCTTGGTATTAAATGAGTTGGAAAGAAGGTAAAGCTCGTGCTGTCATTATCGTCAGAAATTTTCTGAACTTCAAACTTCAAATAAAATCCAGTGTGATTTACATATCACAGCCTGGGAGCTGGATAATATTCCAAAACACCTCGGGTAGTGAGTAGTTCGCAGTTCACCAGCGTTTTAGGTACTATACTCTGGTGAGCCAAACCGGGAGGATAATATTACAACATATCGGGTATTTGAAGGGAATAATTTCTTTAAGAACACATTATGCATTCAGTAGACTCGATTTCGTTTCAAAATATATTTTCAGATTCTGTTTTCTGATCATTCTGCTTTACTTCTGTTTTTCCTATATCGAGGAAAGACAGAAGGAGACTACCCGGAAAAACAGACACAATGTTATGGCATAATGTCTTCTCTTATAATACTTTGATTCTGTTTTGTTGGGGTTTAGATATTTGCTGGAAAAAATTGTCTCATTTGAAGGAAGACCAAAGTGTGTTTAATAAGGGAGAGAGACAAGTTTGGAACAAAGGGAAAAATTATTTCTCTCCACTTTCTCGCCCCTTCAATTGTTTGGCTAAATGAAGGAAAAGAATTATTTTTCTTTTACCTTATTATATATATAGATATTATAGATGCCTTATCAAAATATCCATATATTATGGTTGAGAAAAATAGTTTACATATTAGGCTGCTAGTTTTTTCTATTTTCGATCAAACCAAATAGAGTTGCGTCTGTATAGATATAAATAATTCCCATAATAGTAGGCAGGTATTAATTCTACTAATAAATGGATATGAATATGGTATTATTATTACCCTCAGTATTAAGTGTCACGCTCCCCATCAAACGATATGTACCTACCTCGGTATAGATATCAACTTTATTATGACTTAAACAACCTAAACAAAACTATTAAGCAATATGTGTGTAATTGGTGTTCCGTGGCGGAGCCAAGATTTGAAGCTTATGCATTTGGATTTTCAATCAGTTCAAGCTATTGTGTTCTAAATTAGTAATTTGTATATATTTTTAATGAATTTTTTAAGATAAATATAGGGTTTAAACGAAAACTATTGCGTTCGGCTGAATCCGCAACTACAAGGCTAGCTCCGCTCCTGTTAGTGTCATACTACACATTAGCAAAATGAAAGCTAAACTTGAGGATAAAATCAGGCAGTTGTACATTTACCATAATCAATTTATGATCATAATGACCTTCAGAGTTTTTTTTAAACGTAGAATCAGCCAATAATGCTTACATCATGTTAAACTTACATCACACCCCCTTGGGCGGTGTAAACATTCGTTCACCGACCTGCCTTTTTTATCAGAGTTTTTCCTCTCAATTGTCAGTATTAGTGCACCAAAAACTTGAAAATAACATGCACATACTTCATGGTTTATACTTCCAATTTTACCTTCTCAGTAAAACAAGGAGAAAGAGGGGCAAAGAACAAAACAAACCAATAAGAGTGCCGAACATAGATTTTTTTCATAGTGTCAGATTGACTGCAATGAAAATGAATGAAAGATATAGTGATTTCTGTGAGAGATTTAGAAAAGAATGGCTGGACCATAAGGGTCTATTGTACGCAGCCTTATACTGCATTTCTGTAAAAGGTTGTTTTCACGGCTTGAACCCGTAACCTCCCGGTATCAACTACACTCAATGACAAATTAATTGGTGTCAACTATATGAATAATCTTTATCCATTCTACTCTGTTCATATCCAATTCATTCCATCAAATTAGAGCTTTTCTAAAACTAAAAGTTCTTTAAAACCACAGCATGTAAT
The DNA here is from genome assembly GCA_005239495.1 of Nicotiana undulata. Lineage (NCBI taxonomy): Eukaryota > Viridiplantae > Streptophyta > Magnoliopsida > Solanales > Solanaceae > Nicotiana > Nicotiana undulata. The sequence continues at coordinate 7,330 of ML288396.1, forward strand.
GGTTTAGATCAAAAGAATCAGTGAGCAAACATCGTCTATGTTGCTCGGACTCTCCGAAAATATCGCCGGGTGCATGTCGGATCCTCCAAAAGTAGTGTATTTTTGGAGGATCCGACTCGACTGCGGCAACATTTTGGAGAGCTCGCGCAACATAGAACATCGTTTGAGCTATATGACCAAGGCGATACAGCAGTATGTCTTTTGAAGAATTAGTTAGACAAACAAACCTGAGGACAGGGATCTAACACATATGTCAAGTGCATTGCAAGAAATTTTTTATTAATGCAAGGTACAAAGTAAATTGAAAGTGCATTGTTATATATCTTATTGGGAAATATGAGTTCCTAGCTACATCTATCGAGCAAATATTTACCAGATCTCATGCAAGTAACGATGATTCAGGCCAAGAAAAAGGAACGTCTTCTTAGCGAGCCCATGAAGGAATTCACAAAACTTGAAATCCTTACATAGCCGAGAAGACGAGATGAGTCAAAGCAATCAAGAAACCACCTTTTTTTGAAAACCATCTGTTTAATTCATGAGAATAAATCAAAACTAACGACAACTGCAAGCACAATTTTAAAGCAAAGATAGACATTCTTTTAAACAGAGAATTCAACAAAAGTGATGGATAGCACCTCACTGACATGGAGGGTAAAGCTAATGAACTGAATATTGCTGGAAACTATTCGAAGCTCAACTAACTCTTTTAGGGTGATCATAACGGTTCTGTTTTTCAATTGTGTTTGTTATTCTTTTTCCCAGTAGTGCAAATCATTCTACTGTTTCTTTGATCAATTGTGCCAACATTAAGCTTACGAAAACCAGCAAACACCACCACCTCCCCAGCCCAAGATTATAATGAATGAAGAGAAATGAAATGTGGAAGAATCATCCTCATAGAAAACTTACTCCTCGCTGTTATTGGACTACTACTAATCTTTCCTAAGCCGTCTTTTATATAGGTCTTCTTCCTTAGCTTTTTTTTACGCGGGGTCCTTCGCTGCCACCGTCCCTGCACTTGTACTTCTCAAGAAAGTCTTATCCAGCATGCATTGTCTATATCATTTAACAAAATACTCCGTAGACACGCATTCCACCAAGAGAGGGTTACTTTTGAATGTTAGCATTCCCCCAAATTCTACCCCTTGGCCTCTCAATATGCATCTTAAGTATATTAAAGACAATCATTAACCCAAAAATCTGGTCATTAGAGACATAGGGACACTCCATTGTCCTAGAAACACTATTAAACCTTCCTGTATATTAGCCTAAAAACATTCAAAATGATGCGAAAGTTTGTAATGGAAGCTCATTATCGGAATAATACCTAAGGAATCGCCTTTGGTTTCTTAAAAGAGCTGCCGGAAAGACGTAAAACTCTGCTTCCAGTTTGCACTTAATGATTGCTGATTTACATAGAAGAAAGAACTAACAGAATAACACACGACAGAAACCATCGTGTCATTAGTAAATTGAAGTCAATAGTAGAGCCATGGACTCAACCTCTGTGTTGCGCGGACTCTCCAAAATGTAGCCGCACCTGTATCGAATTCTTCAAAAATGCACTACTTTTGGAGGATCCGATACGTATCCGGCCACATTATCGGAGAGTCTGAGCAACATAGCTCTACCTCCATTGTGGATCAAAGTATGCTTTTTAAGCAGAAAAGGGAATAGCTATATGCAATAAATCTCTTTCTATGCATTATAAAGCACAAAATATAATTTAGGCAAACCTAGTCATCAAATCAAACTTAGACATTGTTGAAGATACTAAAAAGAGCAATAAGTTTCTCAAATTTATTAGGATATCAACCATAACTACACAAGAATTTTAAGCAATATCAAGTGTACTCCGGCCCATCTTAAAGGGCAGCGCGGTGCACTAAGCTCTGGCTATGTGCGGGGTCCGGAAAGGGCCGGACCACAAGGATCAAGAGGCTGTTTCTACGGTTTGAACGCGTGACCTCCTGGTCACATGACAACAACTTTACTAGCCCATCTTATAAATTCTTTATAATTAATTGTGCCATTCCAAGGGAAAAATTAAACAAACTATTTCATAAATGCAGAACCAAAAGATTTGGCATCAGCAGAATGTGTATTTGACATAGAACATTGTTTACACTGATTTTCATAGTATACAACAATAGCAACAACAACAACAACCCAATATAATCCCACACGTGGGGTCTGGGGATGGTAGCGTGTATGCACACCTTACCCTGCCCCGGAGGGTAGAGAGGCTGTTTCTGAAAGACCCTCGGCTTAAGGAGAAAACACAATATTCAAAAGCACAATAAAACTTTACCAATTTCATTGCATAAAGTTTCAATTACCAAATCAAGATTTGATGTCACTGACCACCCTAGCACATCTTGTAATAATCTCACAACCTCTATTATAAGTATTAGCTGCCCCAGGAGCTTTACAATTATAATATGAAGCACCAGGAGTATTACATGGCACCAAATCTCTCTTTAATGTACCATAACTTATGTACTTCTTTTGCATAAGCAAAACTCTTCTATTGCTTTCACTATCCATCATATCTTCTTCATCCACAATTTCTGAGCATTTATTTAACTTTTCAGAACAACCCCTTTTTCCCATTACCTCAAAGTTACTACCTTTAACTGAATTAAGGTCAAAAACTGAAACCCCATCACAAAATCTCATCTGGGTATGGCTGAAAATAAGTAAAAAGAAAAGGGTCTTCAAAGGGTGGAAAAAAGATTGAGTCTTTACCATTTTCTTGATTGGAAAGTGAATTTTTTCTAGCTTATCCCCTGGTGGTGTTGTCATTTCTTGGGTAATTTGGGATGTGAAAGTGAGTAAAGATTGCAATTTTGGGGGGTGGGGGGGACTGTAAACTAGTGAGGGATGATTAATGATGTAGGGATCAACCTGTTATTTACACCTACTTTGCTACTCAAATAGTCATGGGAGGATTGTGTGTGGGTGGGTGGGGGAGGGGGGGGGGG
>ML288396.1:10476-39394 GCA_005239495.1 Nicotiana undulata
GGGATAAGGGGGGGGGGGGGGGGTGGGGGGGGGGGGGGGGGGGGGGGGGGGGGGGGTTGTGAGTGAGTGAGAGTGACCCACCACAATTCTTGAATTTTATTGGGTTGTTTGGCCTAAATCAAGAAACAAATATTTTGCCAGAGTCTTTTGCTTTTAGACAAGGAGGTTTGACTTTAGAAGTAAGATAATTATGCTCAAATTAAGTTGGATCTAGGCTGGGTTCAAAGCCTTTGCATTTATGTCTTGGAATTATAGGCTGGTTTCCAATTTTTTAGGAATAATATACTACAGAATAGGAGTGACAAACGGACAGGTCGAATCGGATATGGTTTGGATAGAAAATGGTAATGAAAAAAGGAATAAATTATCTGACCCAACTCATATTTAATACGGATAAAAAAATGGGTTAACCGACGGATAATATAGGTAACTATATTATCCATGACTTCTTACATATGGTCACTTTTGAGAGAATTCATAATCTCTCTGACTCGAGGAACTTCCAATTTGAGACTTTACAAATATAAAAGTTAGGCTCATTAGTTATTCTATTTGATTATTTATTTTCTAAATGGATAATAGGTTCTTGTCCATATTTGACTCGTTTTTAAAAAGTTTATTATCCAACCTATTTTTAATGGATAATATAGGTGGTTAACGGTTTTCTTTTAACCATTTTGCCATCCTTACAATAGAATGACAGAAAAGGTGTTTGATCTTTGATGTTGGTTCTTAACTAGTCCTCTAAATATATAATTAAGCAGTTTTAGTTCTTTATGTTTACTAAAATTGAGCATTTTAGTTCTCCTTGGAATCTTGAATAGCACCATTTGTTGACGAAACAATAAAGTTAAAGTTTAATGAGTTAATTCTGTTAAAGATAACCACCTTCGAGTTTTTCTAAATATAATGGGGACCTAAAGTATACAGTCTCAAATTTTTAATCAACAAGGATTAAAATTACGCAAGTAATTTATGTATTCGGAGATCTGTGTTGTCCCTGACACTTCCTCAGTCATAGGTTTTGTCACGATCCAAATTTTTAACTTTAAGAATTGTGATAGCGCCTAACACCATATTTATTAGGTAAATCAATGTTAGATTTCAATTAGCTATTTAATTTTGATTATCCATTTAAACATAATGAATAATTATAAAATAAACCTAAGCTACCGCCTTTCAAGTCAAAGCTTTTCACAATATTTATGTCTCAACAAATTATAAACAGAACAAGTTTCACTTTAAAATAATAGTAAAAGTAGAGTATAAAATAATGACAATAAAACAATGAGTGTTCCAGCCTTTATTTTATAAACAGTAAAATATGTATATCCTCCCTTATCATTGTCTTGTTGCGGCGTGCAACCCGATCTCACTTATTCACAATATCACAATCAATTATCCATCCTTATCACAGCCCCCTTATCACACCAATTTTGTTTATTCATCAAAAACTTTCGCAGTGCAGGCCAAGCTTTTCACAACACTTTTATTTCAACAAATTTCAAACAGAAAACAGTAAAGCTCGCAAGCTTCAACCAATATCATTTCACAATAAAACCAACCAGAATATATGTAAACACCGTAACACTGTCAACCTAGCTCATTCTTTATGTACCATGATAAAATCAAGAGAACAACCAACAATTTTAATACACTTGTCATAACAATTGGCAACAATCAATTGAAACCAAACAACCAAGTAAACCTTAACAATAATAAATAGTTAAACTGCATTCCTCATCACTGCCTCATTATTATCAAAAATGAAATCAATAGTTTCTGGATAAACGCCAAACCGCTCAACCGTTTTGTACCACGAGGAATCCAGCTAAAACAACCAATACTCATTCCAAAATAACTACAATAATATATAACAATAAAATAACAAGGTCAAGTAGTCATAGAAACAATAATGGACATAGAACAATTAAGACAAGAATCAATTAAGTTGGGAGCGTGAAATGGATCATGCTTAATAGGAAAACTGGGTGGTGCATAGATACTCGTCACCTCACCTATACACCACGCCCATGCATTTCACATAGAAAACAAGTGGGATTCCTATTCCCTCAAGTCAAAGTTAGACCAAACACTTACCTCAATTTCGCAGGACACTCACCGCTCAATTACAGCTTTTCCTTTAGAATCTTGCTCTTCTAATCATAATTAACTCAATATCATTAATTAAGGCTAAAGAAACTAACTTTATTAAAAATTATATTTTTTTCTAAGTTTTCTCCAAAAAAGTGAAAACTCGACCCTGGACTCGCTTGGTCTAAACTCGGGGTTCAAACCAAATTATGTTTATCCATTCACCTACGAACCCAAATATACAATTAATTTCGAAATCTGACATCAATTCGAGGTAAATATTCAATTTTTACAAAATTTCCTAATTCTACCCAAACCCTCAATTTTTACCACAAAAAATCTTAGTTTTTTATTTAAAAGTGATGTAAAACAATGAGTAATTGAAAGAGTAAAGTTTAGAATTGATTACCTATGACTTGGGGATGATATTTGGTGAAGGAATTCGTTCCTAGGGCTATGGGTTTGAAAATATGAAGAAGAAGAAGTCTGCCCGTTTATATATATATATATTTTTCTACCAGATATTCCGCCTCGTTTCTCATGCCAAACGATCCTGAAACTCGATTTTTATGTCTCCAATTGTTTCCTTGTGAAATTATAATCAGGTTAGGCTTTTGAATCACTCAATTTGACCTTATAATGAAGGAGATATGTAAGTTTTACAATATGTGCTGATGTTCGAGCTTTAGACTGATATTTGCTTCTGTCTCTTCCCCTAATCGTAGCTGTCATTGGGGCTTCACCTCTTGTCCAGTTGTAGGTGTTGGGATTTTAAGTATTTAATGATATATTAATGCTTAAAATGGGTGAATGGGAAATGGAGGGGAAAATAAAATATTTGAGTAATATTTGAGTTTCCCTCCTTAATTGTCCCACATAGGAAGAGGAAAAGACTTTTGATGGGTATATAAGAAATTGCTCTTCTTCTAGCTAATAAAGAGTTGAGAAGAAAGCAAGCCTCGCGCCGTCGTCGTCGCTCGCTCGGCTCGGCCTCGGCCTCGGCCTCGGATTCGGTCAAATGATCAAGAGATTATTTTTTGGACCAAATTTATTTGTTAATAGTAAATATTAACAGAAATGTTATTAAATATTTGTTTTAATAACAAAATATTAATATTAAAATAAATATTAATATTAAATCCATTTCAGTTATTATACAGAATTTAGTTTCCCTCTTTATTATTGAGTAAATAGCCAATTATGTCATGGCATTTACTTTTTGGCTATAAATACAAGTCTATTCTCTCAGATTTTACATACTAATTTCTGAGTTCTCCTCCTTCTTTCTGCATACTTTCATCTTCAAAGAAAGCAAGTAAGTGTGATTTGCTACCGAACTTTGAGTTCGCTGAAACACTGGGGTTTGAAGTACCACTACACCAGTGTGAAATTCGTTCTATCCTGGGAGGAAATAATCCATAACCTTGGGTACTAGGAGGGGATTAAATTCCTTAAGGAAACACTGTGAATTCAGTGGGCTCGGATTAACTTTTCATTGCGTTTACATTTCTGTTTATTTATTTTATTATTTCCAGAATTATTTTACAAATACAGAGTTTTAACAGTAGGCGCCTTGCGAGTTGTTGAGATTTGTAAGAGGACAAGAATAGACAAGTTCAATCATCAATGGTAGAATAAATTTGTACGATAGAGTAGAATAGAAGTGAAATTGTTCCTACTTCATAGCCTAGGGCTGTGGGGTTCGAAAATTTGAAAAAGAAGAAGTTTGCCCGTTATATATATATATATATATATATATATATATATATTTTTTCTACCAGATATTCTGTCTCGCTTCTCGTGCCAAACGATCCCGAAACTCTACTTTTATGTGTCCAATGTATTCCTTGTGAAATTCTAGTTAAGTTGGGCTTTTGAATCGCTCAATTTGACCTTATGATGAAGGAGATATATAAGTTTTAATATTTGTAAATAGTGCAGATTTTTAATACGTCGTCAATGGCAATTTCGTAATTAACTTGAAAAAAATTGGCAACCTTAGTAAAATGACCATAAAATTCTAATACGATGTCCAAATTCGATGATACTTTTTGCTACGGGTCCGTAATTACGATACGGATCTAATACTTCATTCAAAACATAAATTGGAGCTCATTTGTTCAATATGATATCATTTAACTTGAAGAAACGACATCGAAGCATAAGAAAGAACGAACGCAACACAACTCAAACCTATTTAAAACTTACCCGAGCCCTCGGGGCTCTAAACCAAACTTGCACGTAAGTTTAAAAGCATCATACCGACTTGCTCGTGCGATCAAATCATGAAAATAACATGTAAAACTATGAATTAAACTTCAAAACTCATCATTTTCGTCAAGAACACTTAAAGTTCACTATTTATCAACCAGACGTCCGAACCACGTCAAATAAATTACGATTCTCATCAAATTTCGCAGACAAGGCTTAAATATCATAACAAACTTGTATCGAGCTCCGGAACCAAAATACGGGCCCGATACCAACGGTTTCAAACGTTAATTCATTTCTTTATTTCATTAATAATTCAGCAAAACAATTTCTTTCAAAAATTGATTTCTAAGGCTTGGGATCTCGGAATTCAATTCCGGGCATACGCCTAAGTCTGATATTTTACTGTGGACTTCCAGGAATCGTCGAAACACATATCCGAGTCCATTTACTCAAAATGTTGACTCAAGTCAACTAAAACCAAAATTTTAATTCTAAAAACTATTATTTCTTATATTTTCACATAAAAGCTTTTCGGTTTCATGCCCCGACTGTGCACGCAAAGTGAGGTAGTTAAAATTAATCTTTTTATGACTAATAAACCTAGAATAGAGTCTAAATTCGTAAAATGACCTCCTGGGTCATCACAGGTTTCTGCTTGATAGACTAACTAATCATATGATCATTTTCACGTGAAACAATTGAAGGAATCTAATCACTTATTATTGTCCTCTTCATTTTCATCTAGGGACGGCCCATCTATAAAGCAGATAAAGCAATTGCTTTAGGCCCCATTTTTGTTTACACATAATAGGCTATACATGATTTTTTTTTTTAAAAAGAAGAAGTTATGCGAAGTGAAAAAATTTGATTTCTTAATTTAAAATATAAAAAGACGAATGATTTTCAACTGCTTTGATTTCTGTCAAGGAAATTGCATTTAAAATTAATATCGAACCCCAATTTCATAAGAAACATATATTATATAGGAAGAAACAATTTGAGAAAAATGTTAATAGTGAAATCTCAAAATCTCTCGAAGAGTTCTTTAGAGTTTATTACCTTTTATACATACTCCCTCTAATCCATAATAAATGACATTTCAATCTTCGTTGTGCCCCTTAAGAAAATATTGAGTCTTTGAAGAAAAATGTATTGTGACTTAATTATCCTTAATTAAAATGTATATGTTTTTAACTTGACACATTGAGTTATGTAAATAAGGGCAAATTTTTGAAAATTAAAGTTAATTCCTTCTCGATTATATAAAAGAATACTTATTTTGGATCAAAATAAAAGCCAAAAGGTCACTTATTATGCACCGAAGAGAGTAGTAGACAAGGTTAGTTTTTCACTTTAAAATAGATTTGAACAATTAGAGGCATATGAAAATATGTTTGATTTTCTAGTTAGCGGTAAAAACTTAGATCACTAGATGATGGAAATTTGAAAAAAATATTGCCTTCATTTTGAATGCTCCTTAAGTCATAATAATCAAACGGATATTGACAATTTAGATTTATGTTTTGAACTAAAATATTAAGAAAAATAGTACAATTAGAAGATAACAATTTTAATTTGACATTCTCAAAAATAAAAAGATTTTTTTATTTTTCAAATGCCTATATTACTTATAGAATAATGTTAATAACTCATACTACCGTTGCTTCATCGAAAAAAAGTGTTTCAAATTGAAATTGATAATTTTTTTACTTAAGTTTAATAATGTCTCAAAGATATTAAATGAATTAACTATAAAATCAATTGAGAAAGATTTATCAGGAGAAATTGATTATAAAAAATTAATAACTTTACATCTAAAAATAGTTAGTAAAATAGATTTCAAATAAAAATAAATTATTTTTTATTAATAAAAAAGTTAAGGCCCTTCATTTAATGTAGAAATGGCATGGGGTAGCCACTATTTTAAGGTGGTATTTATTTTTTATCCAGCAATTCTAATATTGAGCAAAAATAGCCACTACTCTATTAAAATTAATATGAGAAGATATTTTTACCCTTTCTTCCATTGCTTTTCTTCCCAAACCTAATACATACTTATGTTGTAATTGACGCAACCTGAAGCGTCCCCGTTATGTCAAAACAGTTTGGGAGAAATAAGCTCTAAATCATTATTTTAATTTTCTAGTAGCTGCTATTCTTTGGTTGTATCATCAATAACATTGACCAATATAAATAATATGACACAGGCAAAGGCTCTAAACTTGGAGAAAAGAGAAAACATGAATATTAATGTTCTTGCAGATTTGATGAAGAGATTTTTTTTCAATCAAAGCCACGGTGATTTCGTTCATACTATACGAGTAAACAAAGATTAACGGTTAAAACAATCAAGGCTCTTGATACCACATGTAAGCATAAACTTTAATTCATACCAGGAATCTTGAACATGATAGTCTTACATATAAGTTCAAAAGTTAAGGACATATAGTCCTGAAGTCCTGAACTTAGAGTTACAAGTTCAAAAGTTAAGGACAAGCAGTCCTTAACTTATAGTTACAAGTTCAAAATTTAAGGACAGACTGTCCTTAACTTACAGTTACAAGTTTAAAAGTTAAGGACATGCAGTCCTTAACTTACAGTTACAAGTTCAAATGTTAAGGACAATATGTCCTTAACTTAGACTTACAAGTTCAAAAGTTAAGGACAAGCAGTCCTTAACTTATAGTTACAAGTTCAAAAGTTAAGGACAGACAGTCCTTAACTTACAGTTACAAGTTCAAAAGTTAAGGACATGCAATCCTTAACTTACAGTTACAAGTTCAAAAGTTAAGGAAAATAGGTCGTGAACTTAGACTTACAAGTTCAAAAGTTAAGGACACTTTGTCCTGAACTTAGACTAACAATACAAAAGTTAAGGACATGCAGTCCTTAACTTATAGTTACAAGTTCAAAAGTTAAGGACAATAGGTCCTTAACTTAGACTTACAAGTTCAAAAGTTAAGGACATATATTCCTCAACTTTGACTTACAAGTACAAAAGTTAAGGACACTTGGTCCTGAAGTTTGAGTTCGAAGTTCAAAAGTTAAGGGCACTTGGTCCTGAACTAAGTTACAAGTTCAAAAGTTAAGGACATGTAGTCCTGAAGTCCTGAACTTAGAGTTTCAAGTTCAAAAGTTAAGGACATGTAGTCCTGAAGTCCTGAATTTAGAGTTACAAGTTCAAAAGTTAAGGACATGTAGTCCTGAAGTCCTGATCTTAGAGTTCCAAGTTCAAAAGTTAAGGACATGTAGTCCTGAAGTTAAGTTCAAAAGTTAAGGACATGAGCATAGGGGTATTTTCGCCCGGACAGTTAAAGTTTATTAAAGCAGTGGCTAAAGACTAAAGACATTTAAACATTGGCTTAAAAGTAAATACATATGTTATTAGTGGCTAACCGTGGACTTCCCTCTCATTTAATTTGGTTTTAGGCCACGAAATTGATCGGGCTGCCCTGTTTGCATCAATGACAATAAATGTTAATTGCTTTTGATGATTAAGGAAGCATAATCATTTCAAGTTAATCAATTGCTACCAAAAACTTTAATTTCTTTTTTTGGATATCATATTTGTGGTCCATCATTTACTTTTTCTTTGATATGATTACTGGTCCAAAAACTTGGATCTAAAGCTAATTGAGATTATTGCCATTTTAGATTTGGTGGGTAAAATTTCCAAGTCTCAATTATTGTTTATTGGCAGCAAGAAAATAGATTATGACATTCTTTATGAATTAAAATTCTTTTTGCCTAAGGAGTAACTATTGACCTATATGGATAAGAATATGACTTTAATTGTAAAAAGAATTGTATCTTCAATATTTTTGGTAGAATATTAATTTCATCATAATTTTAGTTGTGAGTTAGCTTCGACCTTTAAACATATAGACTATAGTGCAGTAAATGATGAAAAGGAAAGGAAAATATGTTTCACGTTCACACTTGGCACTAAATGGTAGGGTCCGTAACAAGTTTTATTTACCCCCGAGGGCGTTTTTGGTATAACGAAAGTTATTTTTCATAGAAAATATTTTACTTAATTTTAAGTGAAAATTAATTTTCAGAAAAAATATAGACATTAAAAATTAATAATAATAATAATAATAATAATAATAATAATTTCAATAATTTGGGGAATGTTTTGCTAAAACTTTTGAGAATTATGATGTAATATGATATTAAAAATGGGAGATTACCAGCTATGTCCATTTATAAGTAACTCATTATAAAAATTGGTCAATTGATAAAATATTACTAATATTAGCCAATTAGCTATTTGTAGCAAAAAAATATCAAATTTTTGCTTTGTTTTGAGTGGGTGTTATTAGAATAGATTGGGCACAACTTAAGTAGCTTGAGTCTTGGTTTTGGGATGATTTGGTGAAGTTTTGAGGTGGTTTGAATTGAAAATTAGAAGTAAAAACTGAACATGAAAAAAATGATATGTGTATCAAACTGTGTATCATTTGTGTATTATATTTGTATCAATTGCGTATATCTATGTATACATGTGTATATCTATGTATACATGTGTATGAGATACATGTGTGATACATGTGTCGTAGAAGAATTTTTTGAACTCGATTTAATTACGAATTTTAATACAAAACTAGTCCAGATCACCTCCAATCTTCCTCAGCTTTTGTATATTGACTTATCTATATATTTTCAATGAATTTCAACTATACCCATTGAAAAAGTTCATTTTTTGTTTAGATTTTTGGAATATTGTATATATTTTTTTGTATTTTATCACCTTATTTGCTACCTCATCCATGAAATTTCCTTTTTGTCTTCTATCTAGTCTTGCTAATCACGCTTACAAATATGGAAGGTGATTTTTGCATGTGATTCTTTGAGAGAAAGAACCCTATTATTTGGTTTTTCAATTTTTATTGGCTAGTTTTGGTAAGTCTATAACTAATGGCTAGAGGTTGGTAAGTTGAGATTTATTTGGGACATTTGTGTAAGTTTCCCTATTAAAAATTTAGATAGTTGTAAGGAAAGTAACTTATGGGCGGAAGTCATTTTTCTCCTTTTAATGAAAAATAATTTTCATGAAAAATGACTTCGGTCATACCAATAATTACCAAAATATAACTTCCTCGTGGAAAATATTTTCTTAAAAGTCATTTTATCTCATAGCAAACACACCCTTGTCTTAGGTTGTATTTAATATGGTAGAAAATACTTTTTTTTTGTTTAAAAACCCTCTCAAATTAGGAGGATATATAGTATTTCCACACTTTCCCTCCGACGTGACTCGAACCCAGGACCTAATGGCCGTGGGTGGAAGTGCTTTTACCAACCGAGCAAGCCTAAAAAAGAATTCCTTGATATATATAGTAATATATATATATTTATATCCTAATATGCTGTTTTCCTTCAAAACTAGAGAATTCTTTTGGTAGATGATATAGACTTGCTCTGGACTTGAGAGTCAAAATAATCTATTTGTTCCAACAGATGTTGCAACTTCTTATATATATATGCAGTTAATGGTAAAGTAACATAGGTACTAACACATTTGTTGTGAAATGTAAACAGCAATATATAAAGCTGTTTATGAATTAAATGCAAGAGAAAATCAAACAGAACATCATTTCATCACCAAAAGCAGTTCTTATATGAGTATTATAATATAGTTTTTTGTGTGTAAATACAAGGCCATATACAACAACTATGCCTCCGTCCCAAATAAAGCCATATAATGACCCCGTAACAACAAAACAGCAAAAGAGGCTTTAATCATATAGCGATATACAACTTATTATCTATATTACTCGGACTCTTTGAAAATATCGTCGGATTTGTGTCAGGTCCTCCAAAAGTAGCGCATTCTTGGAGGATCCAACACGGGTGCGAAAGCATTTTGGGGAGTCCGCACAATATTGCTTATTATCACTACTTATCAGGGAGTGATAGATACAAACCATTGCAGTATTATTAACCGAAATTTTGAAAAGCCGAAAGATATTTTGCAAGGTTCCAATGGCAACTTCATGTGCTCAAAGGGTAAGGTGTTCCACCTTTCTAGTGTTACTAGCTACTCCTTGATTTGATTTTCTATCATCTTGTTCATCATAAGAGTTCCCTTTGAAACTAGAGCTAGCCTCTTCATTATCCGAGCAGCCCGGTCTTTCCGTTAGGAACTGTTCCCAAAAAACATCGTTCACTCGAACCGGAGTAGTTGCCGCCCCTTGCTTGTTACCAGTAGCATCATGTGAAGGCGACAAAGTTTTGTCATCATTAGGAGGACTTTTTCCATTGGCATCAGGCTGTGATTCAGAATGTTTACCTATCTCTTGACCTATTTGTGGCATCCTCACTGAAAGTTGATTTTTATCGACTTGTGAAAGACACGAAGCCAAAGAAAGATTCAGCTGGCAGGAGATGTGACCGTCAACTTCCTCGTTAGATATCAGGCTTTGTGGCAAGGAATGCAGTCTCGAGCTTTCAACAATGCTTGCTGTACGAGGCAAAGATGAATCCATCTTCAACGTAAAAGATGTTCCAGTATCTGATAGTTCTATTGCTTCAGGGGTATAAATTACTCCCCCTGTTCGAAGTTGCACTTCTCTGGACCAACCTTCAGATATTCTCCTATGTGGGCTTCCACCATCTTCATTCGAACTTTGGGTGCTGCACGAAACAACGTTGATATCCGAAACAGCAGGTGACAATTCAAGCCTGAGCTTATTTGAAAAGTCTTGGTTGCAAAGGTTCCCAAACTCAACTCTAGAACTGCTATGGTTGTCCACTGACATATTTTCTTGAACTGGTTGAGAGCTGTCAACTTGAGGTAAACGCCTCTTCTTGCTAAATGCAGAAATATCCATGGACTCGAGTTTCTGAGCAAGACGCTCAACAAAGTCAGGATTCAGAACTGCCTTCTCAACAAATGTCAGTAAACTCTCTTGCCTTTGTTCTATACTGCCAACCCGCACAGTCATTTCTTCTAGCTGCAGTTTTGCAGCAGATTGTTGCTGTCTGAACCTTAAGACATTAGCTTCGAGCCCAGATTTTTCACGTGAAAGCTTATCAATCTCTTCCTCAAATGCAGCTCTTTCTGGATCAACTGTGGAACCAGGAGGGTGACTATGGCTGTGAATCGGTTTTCTACGATGAATATTCTTAAGTAGATGCTTCTGGTCTTTCATAAATTCCTCATTAGCAAATTCCCATCTTTCCGGATCAATCTTCCGGAAGCCCTGTAAATTAAGATATATTTATGATGACGATGATGATAAACTTAGATTAATTACGGCAGCAACTGAAAATCTCTAATGAGCAGACGAAACATTAAATATTATTTCAGTAACTCAAGTTAAATCAGTAAATATAATGTACCAACAATATGAACTCATCAAATCTCATTTATCGCACATTTTGATCAATCAATCAGGCGTTGAAGATGCTAATCCCATTACCATCGAAGTAACCCCGTTACAACTGAAGTCAAAAGAAAGTACCCCGAAAGAATACCATCCCATTGGGAACTTTAAGAAACAAATTATTTCAAGAAGAAAAACAGACATTTTCATACAATTAAACTATACAATCGGTCCAAATGGAGCAAAATGAACAGTGATGAATTATATAGGCCATCCTACCTAGGAATTTCTAATCTATTGTCAGATTATCAGCTTTGCAGTTGCATAACACATGCTTCTCTTCAACCATCAATCTGCAATTTGGCGAGTGAGACAAGGCTTTATCTCATTCATTGCGAACACTTCCTGTCGCTGTCAAGACCTATCCTCCCCCCCCCCCCCCCCCNTTTTATTTATTTCGACCCCTTCCTGGCGCGGTAAAAGCCTTTCCCCCCCCCCCCCCCCAACCTCACCCCCTAACTTAAAGTTTCAACTTTTTAAGCCGAACCCATTTTGACAGAAAGAAGATTGATTCAAAAGATTCAACTTTTTGAGCTGAATCCACTTCGATTCAGATTCAATCTTTCAGCTGAATCCTTCAATACGAAGATTCAAATTTTCTTCTAAACCCATTTCGACAGAGATAAAATCAATCCAAAGATTCAATCTTTTCAGCTGAACCCTTCAATTGAAAGATTCAATTTTCAACAGAAAGATAACCAACTCAAAGTTTCAATTTTTAAACTGAATCCATTTCGACAGATAGAAAATCAATTCAATGATTCAAACCCATTTCGACAAAAAGAAAATCAATCCAAAGATTCAATTTTGAAGCAGAACCCATTTCAATAGAACTCTAAATCAATTAAAAAACACAGATAGATACAGATATAATATATATGTGCGTATATAAGAGATAGAGAGGGGGTGGAGAGGTTTAAATCGGCATACATTAAGACTCAAAGATTCAATGTTTTAAGCTAAACCCATTTCAACAGAGATAAAATCAATCCAAAGATTCAATTCTTCATCTAAACCCATGTCAACAGAAGTCAAAATCAATCAAAGATCCAATTTTTAAGCTGAACCCATTTCGTAATCAACTCAAAAATTCAATTTTGAAGCTGAAACCATTTCAATAGAGATAAAAATAACCAAAAAAAATCAAATTTTCATCTAAACCCATCTCAACAGAAAGAAAATTAATTCAAAGATTCAATTTTTAAGCTGAACCCATTTCAACAGAGATAAAATCAATCCAAGGATTTAATTTTTAACCTAAACCCATTTCAACAGAAGTCAAAATCAATCCAAATATTCAATTTTTCATCTAAAATCCATGATAAAATTAATCCAAAGATTCAATTTTTAAGCATAACCCATTTCAACAGAAGTCAGAATCAATCAAAACACACAAATAGATACAGGAATAGTATGTGTGTGTATATATATATATGAGCGAAAGAGAGGTTAGACATACATAGGTGTTGAGCTGACGAATGAAACTGGAGAAATTGTTGTGTTTGAAATAAGTAGGCAGAAGAATTCGAGCAAATTCAGGAGGATTCCAAACAACAAAGCTGTGACCTGTCGGAGTCCAAGAAACTATATCATCAGTTTGCGAATCATCTACCATTTCATATGTCTTTAGCAAGAACGGCGCCGGACCTCCTCCTCCTCCTCCGGCGGCGGCGGCGGCAGCCGTAGCTGAAATTACATCCATGTAGAGAGAGGAAGTGAAGGGAACGCGCCGCCGAGGGATGACAGAGATGATTTTTGAAGGCTACGGTTTTTAGCTGTTGGAGCTTTGACTTCAAAGTTTGCGTTCCGTCGTTGAGTCTTTGACTAATGCTTTACCTTAGATCCGGGTTCGTTTCCGGTTTAGCGTCCGGGTCAGGACAGTTTGGTATCCAGATTCAATATACGCGGATTTAATAAATAAATGAATTTCTTTCAAATTGTTATCTTAAATATATCATAATATTTATATAACTATAGCATAATTAAAACTTATGATATTAAATATGTCATAATATATATGTGTCACTACAAAAACTTGCATTGAAAGTAAAATGTGTGAAGTTTAAAATTAAAAATTTTGAAATATAGAAATATATCATCCTTCACCTTTTGTACAAATTAATAAGAAAATAACGTTGCATAAAATAAAATAATAACAAGTTAAGGTTAGACTTGTCATTTTTAATTTTGGGCTTGGTTTTTTATATATATAATTTTAGGACTTAATAGTGAAACTAACATGAGCCAACCAATTTTCCGATGATTAATCGAAAAATAGTTAGTATTTGCAAAGTTATTAATAAAATAGTCATTATTTTATGCAGAGATAAAACCTGGACAAAAATATCATAGCTGAAACACGAAAAGTTCCACCATAGTATGTTGGATAATGGAGTTATATATATGAATTTCCAACATATTATGTTAGAACACCAACACATTATGGAATTCAAGCATATTATGGTGGAATCTCGTATGTAAAAACTCTAGCATGTTATGCTGGAATTTTTTTGAATTTTTAAATTATTTTTGTTCAAATTTTATCTTATATGAAGAAATGACTAATTTTAATTTTAATTACCAGTTATAAATAGGGCTATTTCGTATTTGTTTTTCCAATGGGGTAAGGATTGAGGTGTAGCCATGTTACCCATGCCTCAAACTTCCATTTTTCTTCTCATATTTACCAGGGAGTTATTAATGTGAAAGGAGAAACAGAAGAGGAAAATATCTTTAGTGAAAGTAAAAAGCTATTACTGTTCTTTTTAATATTATCCCATAAAGAGTGACACCTTTAAAATAATTTAATTTTATATAATTCGTTTTACTTTAAAAAGATGATTTATCCTCGCACATATTTCTATGGCTTGCTGTAAATCACAATTCGTAAATTTCAAAAAAAAGGGTATAGATTTTATGTCCAATCAAATATCATCGTATAGTTACATCTACATGTCTGGTTGATGAAAGAAAAATGTTTAGTTGATTAAGTAGAAGTTAATTGAAGGTCAAAGTGAGTGGTGATTTGATCCTTGGCTTGTTTTCTTAAAGGTATTTAGTTCAACAAATTAAGTTTTCATTTGTCTTGATAAATATAGAGAGATTTCATTACGATAATAGAAAGGGCTAGCTAGTTTTCGAATGAGGACTTTATATAACTATCACAATTTAAAAGAAATATTACAAATATGGCAGGAAAAAATTTATATTTGTAGCACACAATTCTATTAAAATAAAAATATTAATTATTAATCCCTAAACACAAGTAATTTGAATGAAAAATTAATAATTATTTGTACAAAAATCATGTCTTTTTGTTTTTCTCTTTATTAATTAGCTTTCCTTCTTTTTCTTCATCTTCTTAGTTTTGTTTTCTACCGGAGCCAATATATTTTTTAAATTTGTTCCATTCGTTTTGTTTTTAATTATCTTTCTTAAGTTTTTCTCTTATTTCTTTCTTCCTTTCTTAACATACTTACTTCGATAATAATATACGATAATATATACAATACGTATATATAAAAATATACTTTGAATTAACACATATAAAATACAAAACATATACATAAGAAATACATCTTCAACTAAAATGACACTTAGACATGTGAAATATACATAAAAGCTTGCGGGTGGCGTACCACCCCGTTTCTTACATGTAGATATATATATATATATATATATATATATACTAGATGAGGAAAGGCGCGTATACGAGTTCAACATTTCAATTTTATTAAAATTATTGTTTGTTGGTGTTCAATTAATTTTTTGATAAATAAATAATCATTATTATATCCAGTTAGTCATGGATAGAAAATGATGTTGGGGATCACACTTTACAATTATTTTATTTTAATAATATAAATAGAATTAAATAATAAATTATAAACTATTAAGTTGCTCCAATTAACATAAAAAATATTTTGTGCTATAGTACTCATTTTATCCTCCAGTTGATGTCAAACACAAACATCAAATTGAAAATTAATATCAATGGTATTAGGCAAAATACATAAGTTACCCCTGAACTATGCATCAAATCCCTGTTACACACTTTCTGAGCACGAAAATTATCTTACACACTCAAACTTTTCAGCGTGTGTTTAATACATATCTCTCTTTTTTTTACCAGTTTAAAAAAAAATGTGTAATGTCACGCACCAATAAGACCATAACATGTCATTATTATTTAAGAGAAAATGTTTAAATTACTCTTATACCCCCAATTTTAAAAAATCATCTAACATCTTCAATTTTTTTTGCCTTCCACCACAGTTGACACCACCGGAAAAAAACTATTACCATTGCTTCTTAACCTTCACGCAAATTCAATTTTTATAACAAACCATGGCCAAGAATGAATGAGATGAAACTAAAATTGCGATTCCTTTGTTTCCCATTTTCGTCCTCCATCTTTAGATCCATACCACAATTTAACCAAGAAAATCAAAGTCAGCTTTTCATTTTCGTGAATCAAACAAATCTTGCTTTCATGAATTAAACAACTCCAGTGTGAATAAAATCTCAAATCTTCCCTTATGTGACAGAAACTGAGTTGTTGATTTTATCATTTCAATCAATTCTTATGAAATACAAACGATTATTTATGTAAAGATTAGATGTTTATGTGGGTTTTAGTGATAGAAAATGAAGCACGAGAAGTTTGGAAGCAATTTTAAGGAAAATTTACCGTACATTCAATAAATTTTTCATCATGAGTTTTGGTGAATTTTGTAAATGACAGAGAAAGAACGAAACATTAAGGAAGTTTGGGAAAGACCGGAGAGGAGGGAGCGGATGTTCCTGGTAGTTTGGGGAAGACCGAGATAAAAGAGATGCCTAGAAGCTTTTTTAATTTGATAAGTTGGAAATAAGAAAAATATTACTATTATTTTGACATGTGGCACTAAAATATGTAATTCGAAAAACTATTTACAAGTTTTACGCGCTCATTTTTTTTTTGTTAAGCATGCGGGAGCCACGTAGCAAAATAGGTGTGCATTAGACACACTTTAGAAAGATTGAACGTGTCAGATAATTTTCGTGGTCAAAAAGTGTGTAATAGTGAATTGGTTCATAGTTAAGGGGGTAACATTGTCATGGTATTATTTCCTAACTATATTTGAATATTTTACAAAAGAATACATTAAAAAGCTACAAGTGTCATCTATATTAATAATTTTCTAGAATAAAAGTATATTGACATGTCTGTAAACTAATCTGGAATACATCCAAATTGGTCCCGCAAGTATTTCAATAGTGGAAACAATCAGCTACTTGATAAAAGTTTAAATGAACAACATCATTATTTACAAATGAAAAAAAATTATGATTTTATATCTTGCATACATCAAAATTAAGAGAAATTTTTGATTTTGCATTCTTAATGAGACAATTTACTACTTAAAACAAAGAGAATAATAGCTACTAAAATAAATATGAACATGATAAAAATAGTAGTAATTCAATATAGTAATTCAAATTATATTTTATTATAACTCGTTTAAATTGATGTTAACTGGTGATAAAATAATAAACATTTGATACAATTCTATATAAAATATATCGATTTTTATGTTTTCCTCAATTTAAGCAGATAAGAGAATTTTTTTTATTTTTTATGAAATTATCATGTGTTAAACGAAACAATATAAAAATTATAACAAGTAATGTTTAAGACAATTTATTGATAATTGTAAACTTATTATGGAATTATAGAGTTCAAACCATATAGATTAAATTATCACATTAATTACGTATATAAGATATAGCCTCCTAGTACAGTAGGAACAATCTCATTACTTAACTTAACTTTTGAGGTTTAACAAGTTATATTTTTTAAAATTACTTTCGAATATGAAAATATTTAGTTTGAAATCGCTTTCAAATATTATGGATAGATGAAAACCATTTAATTTTTATTTTCAAATTGCTTTAAGATAGTATGGGTAAATATGAAAATCTTATAAATATCGATACTTCTTTTTGTTACTGTATTATTTAAAATTTAATTTTACTTTTCTATGGAAACTTCTATTTAAATAAAATAAAATAAATAATTTTTCGAAATGAGAAAAAATGTTTGAAATGAGCATTTGCATGCGCGAACAATCTAATCAACACAACATAATGCATTTAAAGGAGAGTTGTGGCTAGAGGAGTGTGGGGTTCACGTATATCAAGATGGATTAGTTTTGCAAAAATGATATATATGCCCCTGGTCAACTATCTTTTCTTTTATATACATATCATACTATATTTAGGGATAGCAATGGGGCGGGGCGGGTGCGGGACGGGTTTGGTAAAACCCACAAAAATATCAACCCGCCCCTCCCCGCATAGTTATTTTTTCAATTTTTTAACCCACCCCGCCCCGCTTAATTTTTTTCTTCTTCTTTTTTCTTTAATTTCGTGTTTTGTCTTTATTTTCAATCATTGATTTTCTAAAAACATGTTCATTACACCGGCATTCCTTGTAATGCGTCATAGCAGAGAATATCTATACCTTTGTAATAATGTAATTGATCTTTAAAAATAAATGGGTTACTATCATTTCCTATTAGTAATACGATATATTGACTTTTGTAATTTTATTTTTGTGAGACTTATGCAAATTGGTTAATTATAAATCAAAATTGTATTCGTGCTAGTGAAGAAAAATATGAAATTGCAGTTGAAATGATTGCTTTGTTTCAAAAAAGATAAAATTCAAAGTTGCCCCGCATTAAACCCACAACCCGCCCCACCCCGCGTTAAAATTTTTAAAAGTTATTTTAACCCGCCCTTCATCCGCATAAGAGTAAACCCTTCCCGCCCCGCATCAAACAAAAACCGCCCCGTCATCCCTAACTATATTTCAGTTAAAAAGAATGCAAAACAGTAAATTACTTGTTTGAACGCAATTAAATACATACATGTTATTAAGTACCAACTCAGGTACGTTGCAAATGCTGAGAATTCCAAACAGTAAATGCTTACATATCCCAAATAGGTACTCTAATACATAATAATTAACTAATGCTTAGAATTCCGAAATTAGAGTAGCTAATTTCATTTTCCATTCTCTGGGCTTGGGGGAGCCTTTGCAGCCTTTGCTCCGGGGCTCCATCTTATGGGAACTGCAATTTTTCTGTGTGAAATAATGGCACTAGTTTCTCTAAAATCTCTCATTATCACTGCAATCAAAATCAGAGGCGGACTTAGGATTTGAAAGTGGCGAAGGTATCGCTATCAAATAAAAATTTGAACAAATACCGGAATGCAAATTGAACTCATGTAAATCGAAATAAGATATAAAATTAGCATAACTTACTAGTTGTAGATATTGTTGTGGGTGCTACAGGGAAGAGCAATCCAGACGAAAATAATAACAAAATGAAGAAAGTAAATGTAGCCTTGTACGACTTAAATCTATGCACTGTCCTTTGGTTCAATGAGTCAATGTCTTTTCTTAAATTCCACCATTTACTTTAAAGTTTTCAAATTTAAACAGCAAAAGGTGAGATTTAAATTCTCGAATAAGTAAGCTTTTTCAAACTTTTCGAAAGTGACTTCACTTATTTCATTATAATTTTTCTTTATATTTATTGTTCTCTTCGTCGCACTATATGTGAGACGATTTAGTAAGAGTGGAACTAGTTAAAAAATTTTTTTGTGTGAATTCAAACATAAAAGTAGTAGCCCTTTACATCTTGTTTGGACGGTTGTTCCGTATCGTTTCATAATGTATCATATCGTATCGTATTGTATTATATTGTATCGTTTGATAAATACAATGTTTGAATAGATTGTATCGTTTGTCATTGTTTCATGATATCATGCACCATCAATATGAAGAATAAATTTTGCAATATTATAATGAAAAATTATGATACGAAATAAATTTAATATATAAAAAGGTAGAGTAAATGATATAATAAAATTATTTAATAATAGTGAAGGGTGGGATGAGATAAAAAGACAAGATAACGACGCAACCACACCAAATCGGTCATTACATAAAGTGACATATTTCGTCATTACGTAATGACAAATTTACCGATACGATACAATAAAATTTAAGTAACAACCAAGACAAATATCGTATTTAAAGTAATAATACGATATAATACAATGAGTAATGACCATCCAAACAAGCTGTTAAACTTGTTCATTTTTTTTATTTAAACACCTAAATCAAGGGTTATTTCTATTGAACACGAACTTCAAATCTCACCCAAAACTAAATGTGTGATTCTCACATGCCACTGACATGGCAAATCTGACGAATCAATATACTGCAGCTGGAATAAAAGAAATCTCTCTTTTGCAATAGATTTTCCAGACTCCCCCATGTTTTCCATTCTTGATTGTCGACGATCTCCCTTGCTGCCCGTCGCCTCCATTCCTGGTCTTCTTCTTTCCAATATTTCGGGTCTTCGTTGAATTTTCGGCTTTCTCTTGATGATGAATGATTCTCAGGTTTTTATTGGATTTATAATCAGTTTGGCCAAACTTTTCCAAGTTCAAAAAATATTTTTATTTTATCAAAAAGTGTTTCTTTTCAAAAAAGGTGTGTTTCTTTCAAATTTGACATGTTTGACCCAACTTTTAATAGAAAAATATAGTAAAAATTGCGTGGGGCGCCCTATTTGGCCGCCCCCATTTAACATATACTCATATTTTTAAAATTATTTAATCTATACCTTAGTTTTTACAATTTCAGACGCCTCCTTCTTTCTGCTATCTGTGCAAACTTTAGCTTATTTAGTGTTGAAGCTTTTTTTACAATTGAACTAAATAACTTCAGCATCTTCTGCTGAAGTTTTTGAAAAAGCTTTATGACAAAACTAAACTTCGGCTTATTTAGTGCTGAAGTTTTTACAAAAGAACTAAATAATTTCAACATCTTCTGTTAAAATTTTTGGAAAAGCTTTATGACAAAACTAATGAATGCAGGATGAAACTTTAGCTTATTTAGTGCTGAATTTTTACAAAAGAACTAAATAACTACAGCAGCTTCTGCTGAAGTTTTTTGAAAAGCTTTATGACAAAACTAATAAATCCACGACAAACTTCAGCTTATTTAGTGCTGAAGTTTTTACAATTGAACTAAATAACTTCAGCATCTTCTGCTGAAATTTTTAAAAAAGCTTTACGACAAAACTATTGAATCCAGAACAAAACTTCAACTAAAACATGCTTAAGTACAGCAAATAGAGAACAAAACTTCAGCTAGTAGAATGCTTAAGTTCAACAATTACAAACAACTTCAGGTCCGTCTCCTAAAATGCTGAAGTTTGTGTGATTGCCTTTGCTACTTCAGGCATATGTACGCTTGTAATTTTTTTTGCAAAGCGGGTATAAGTTAAAGCGTGACACAAAAAGTGGGTATGGATGCAAATCCCCCCAAAAAGATAATGCTTTTGAGGAGCAGAAGCAGTTTTGGAGAAGAAGAAAACAATAGCTTCTTCTCAAAGTATATTTTTAAAAAGCACTCTTGAGAAAAATACACTTAGAAGCATTTTTTTAAAGGGATTTTTACATTCCTATGCCACATAGGAAACCTTATCACCCTCCATGTTTAAGATTTGACTTAATTACACTTAGTATACCAAATTACCAATTCTATACCATAATTAATTTAGGGGTATAATTAATGGTCAGTTTTTACTCCTTAATTAAAGGTGTCCATATATCCCACGTTTCTCTCTCCCCCTAATTCCTAAGACCATCGCCGTTTTCCCCCTTCCCTTTCTTCCTCTTCTCCATTCTTTCTTCTTCTCAAAAAATACAGAGATGAGACCCATTTTTTATAATCAAAATTTTCCCATGTAACACTCCAAACCCATTAAGAATGAGATTAGTATTTCTTAATATAATACTAATTAGTACTTATAATCCAATTTAGAATTGGATCTTATGGAAAGTTTTGGCAGTCACGATGCCAATTTGAATCGGAATTCAAAATTGCATTGAACATTACGACTGAGCAACTTCAATGGCGATAAAGCTCTCAACTTTAAAGCTTTCCAAGAAAATCCCAACTGGGTTTGTTCAAAATCCTCTCTTTCTTCACTCTCTGGTGCTTGTCGAATTCAAATCACCCTTGAAACCAATCAACCCCCTACCCCTTCTTCTGACTTTGATTCAATTCAACTTTTAAAGACTAAGCTTCACCCTGAAACTTTAAATTGATTTGTAGTTTTTTTTGTAGAAATTTTGTAGATGAAGAGAAAATTTTGTAGTCAACATTTTTTTCCAACATAAATTGTAGTTTAATTGTAGTATAAATGTTGTAATTTTGTAGATACCCTTAAAAACAATACAGCTTTTAAACTGATTTGTAGTTTATTTGTAGAAGAAGAGAAAAATTTGTAGTCAACATTTTTTTTCAACATAGA
Source organism: Nicotiana undulata (assembly GCA_005239495.1). Taxonomy (NCBI): domain Eukaryota; kingdom Viridiplantae; phylum Streptophyta; class Magnoliopsida; order Solanales; family Solanaceae; genus Nicotiana; species Nicotiana undulata. The sequence continues at coordinate 32,558 of ML288396.1, forward strand.
TTCTAGTTTAATTGTAGTATAAATGTAGTAATTTTGTAGATGCCCTTAAAAACAATACAACTTTATACAATACTTAAACTGATTTGTAGTTTTTTAGTAGAATTTTTGTAGATGAAGAGAAAATTTTGTAGTCAATATTTTTTCCCAACATAGATCGTAGTTTTAATTGTAGTATAAATGTAGTAATTTTGTAGATATCCTTAAAAACAATACTGTTTTATACATACTTAAACTGATTTGTAGTTTATTTGTAAATAAATGTAGGAATTTTGTAGATATTAACATAAAATCAGACTTTCATAGAATTTGTAACATAACAATTTTAATCAGCTCCCCCTAATTCCTAAGACCAACACCGTTTTCCTCCTCCCCTTTCTTCCTCTTCTCCATTCCTTCTTCTTCTCAAAAAATACAGAGATGAGACCCATTTTTTATAATCAGATTTTTCCCATTCAATTATAGCATGATTGGGATTTTGGACATGATTGTGTGTTGTTGCTGATGTATTGTTCTATATTTTTTCGTTTTTTGATTTGTCGATTGAGAATAAAAAGATGAAGAACAAAGTATCGACAGTATTGGCTTCTATAATTTGACTTGATTTTGTTGAATAATTGGTCGCCTTTTTGATTTCTGGTTTGAGAAAAAAACTCGACAAACTGAGCTTTTTCAGAACCGAGTTCTACAATTTGATTTCAATTTGTTGAAGCTGAAAAAATTTCGCAGAACAGAGTGTTTGAAGAATTTGATTTTAAATTGAAGATAAAAGGATTTCCGTTTCAAATTTGAACTGTATTTCGTAAAATCAATTAGAATATTCTGTTTCCTGATTTGTAGCGCGCCTATTTAGGAAGATTCGGCTACTAATAATTAGTAAATAATGAATGGTATAAAAATTGTAGGAAAAACGTGGACATGACGGGTAAATTAGAATATATGCACATATTTGGTAATAAAGTTTCATATATGGTATAGGAAGGAAAAAATCCCTTTTTAAAAGCTTGACCAATAACTAATTGCTACTTAAAAGTACTTTTTAAATTAATTAGCCAAACACAAACTGCTTCTCATCAAAAATACTTTTCAAAAAAGCACTTCTTAAAATAAACTTATTTTTCAAGCTTTGCCAAATGGGCTATTAGTCATCTAGGTTCTTTCTCCTTCATGTCATTTTTGCCATGGTCAAACCTCCATAAAAGGTGGGGGTGCTGTAATTTCTGCGTATAAAGTCATTTGGAACTCTATTGATTACTCTTACATTTTTTTGGGGTACGATATCAATGGCAGATATAGAGTGTTGATATTGGGTTCCCTGGAATCCAGTAACTTTTGCATAAATGTTGTACTTCTATTAAGAAATCTACTAAATATTTATAAATATCTACTTGTGAACCTAATTATTATTGTATATTTATTTAAAATTACGGTAGGAACCCATAAACTTATAATTCTGGATCTCCTTACGCACGATATAGAACACGGGGTTCACCCAAGAGGTGTATGCTCTTGTTGAGTGACTGTCACAATCCTTCTAATATTTATCATCATTACAATTACAAGATTAATGTCATGACCCGCCATATCACCACGTAGGTGCCACTTGGCATATATATTTTGACATATGGAAAGCTTAATGACATGGGCTGCTTTCCAGCCACGCCCCATGACCCCTTAGACGCGCCCCGTGACGTTCTGGCAAGCCTCCTAACGCCTAGCGCCACGGTCACCCCCGTGGTCTCGGCATCGCCAAGTGACGAGCGCATGTGCCTATGTCACCCCACCGATAGGCCTTGCCAGCGCCCAGCGGCTGGCGAATGGCAACAGTGTCGCGCGCACAGACCATCATGTTTCCAACAACGCGACACGTTTGAAATTTTGGCCCCTGACAGGATAGGTGAGGAGTCACTCTAGATCTTCTTTTTTTTAGGCTACAAATTCGCCGAGCCGACTAGCATCCCTTTCCACTGTGCATTTTTCGAAAAAAGAAGTTTGAAACCTCATGCTCGTATGGAGCTGCAAAGACAAAGGGTAGATACCCTGCCCACGACGATCCAAGATGCAGAGTACCTTGGGGATTATCATGTGGAAACTTAGAAGGATAGGCCCAGCCGCCTGTTTGAGGGGGATACAACGGGAGCCAACCTAGCAATGGTGGTCCTAGTAGAAATGGAAGATATTAAAGTGCATCAAAATCCGAGACTCCTTCCTCAAGAAGCACTTGTGCGGCATCTGTCAACAAAAATAAGGGGAGAAAGCCCCATTAAAAATGTCGTCATTGCAGCAGGGAGCATTGGAACAATCAATACCCACATACACTAATCAATGCTCATCATACTGTTGAAGATGGGTCAGATGATGGCGACTCAGATGACGCAGACCAAGTAGGTGCCTTCAATGCAATTGTTGGCTCCATTCCTAATACCTTAGAGGGAACCAGTGCAGGTAACCCTAAGAAGAACGCATGCCGAATCTCCAAGAAAGGGAAACAAAGATGGATGAGAGTCCTCCTACCACACCAGATAGGATTTAATGTTTGTTGAAATGAAAGTAAACGGAAGACCCATTCGGGAAATGATAGATGCGGGTGCTACCCACAACTATTTAGCCTCAACTCAGGTAGAGCGCCTCAGTCTAGTTGTGCAAAAGAGTAGGGGTCGTGTCAAGGCTATCAACTCACCACCCTAGCCATTGAGTGGAATAGCCAATGAAGTGCCAATAAAGCTTGGACCATACATGTCACGACCCCAAATCCTAACAGGTCGTGATGGCGCCTATCGTGGAACTAGGCTAGCCAACCATCACACTGCTACACTTTTGTTCAATTAAAATAGTTCACAATTAAATAATAAGCAAGCAACCACATAATAATTTATAGAAATAAGTCTTAACGTCCCAATAATATTCTAACAACCTCCCAAGAATTGGAGTCAATAGTCATGAGCATCTAAGAATAAATAAATCTAACTCTGCTAAAACTATAACATATGTATCTGAATCAAATGCTAAACTAAATAAGGAAGGGAAATGGAGAAGTTGTGGACGCTGAACAGCTACATCGAAATCCCATGACTGCTGCTAACGAACCTACGTCAGCTACTGCTGCAAGCTCGTACCTGGATCTGTGCACAGAGGCACATGGAGTCTTTATGAGTACGCCAACTCAGTAGTAATGAAAATAAATCACAGTCTGAGTAATATAAACACACAAAACATGTACACAATTCCACAAACCAGTAAAACACCAAGTCACCACGTAGTATTCATCAAATAATGAGTTCGAAATCAGTTTTTCAGAAAACCTTTGAAACAAGTGCAATATCAGTATATCTCAGTAAAATTCTCAGTAAAACCAGTGTGAAAACGAAGTAAATCATAGTTTGAAAACTCAGTAAAATCTTTCATAAAACTGCCCCTCGGGCCAAAATCATTTATCGTAACCATTGCCCATCAGGCATCCTCACAATCACTCTGCCCATCAGGCATCCTCACAATCACTCTGCCCATCAGGCATCCTCACAATCACTCTGCCCATCAGGCATCCTCACAATCACTCTGCCCATCAGGCATCCTCACAGTCACTCTGCCCATCAGGCATCCTCACAGTCACTCTGCCCATCAGGCATCCTCACAATCACTCTTCATAAGCCCATGAAACCATTCCGCCTAAATACTATTTAATCAAAGGCTTAAAAATCGATTTCGCAACTCAATAGTCGCCTAAATAGGAAACAGGTTCCAAAGTTTCCACCTTTTTCTTTCAAAACCCGTGAAAGGGTGCATAGTCCGGGGTTTCATACCCTCAGGACAGGATTTAAAGACATTACTTACCTTAAAACTAGCCCGAAACTACTCCGCAATGCGTTTGCCTTTTAAATCAACTTCCGAACGCTCCAAATCTACCACGTTCAGATTTTTATCATCAAATTATGCTTAGGAATAAATTTCAATCGAAAAATATCAAATTTAGCCCAAAACCCGAATTTGGTCAAAATCCGACCCCCGGGCCCGCGTCCCGAAACTAATTTTTTTTTACAGAAAAGTGTTTTTCATCTTCTCACGATTCCGTACATATAAAGAACACCAAAATCGGAGTCCGTTTGACCCCTCAAATCGACCCTTGAAGGTCTCATAATCTCATGCCCCAAAATCCTATTTTTTTCTACTGTTTTCATGAATTAAAGGCTGGGATTATGGTCTATAATCACCCATAAATGAGTTTTAATGATCAAGACACTTACCTCTATGAAGAACACTGATTTCCTCTCTTAAAAATCGCCTCAAAAGCTTCACCCCGGTCAAAAATTGGAAGAAAACTCGAACTGCTCGTTATATATATACTTTTCACGCGTTTTACTGCTCCCAATGGATTCCTTGTGAAATTCTAATCATTTTAGGCTTTTGAATCACTCAATTTGAACTTATAATGAAGGAGGTAGGTTTTAAGATTTGCAAATAGTGTAGGTTTTTAATACGCCATCAGGGGCAATTTCGTAATTAACCTGAAAAATCTGGGCAACCTTGGTAAAATGGCCATAAAATCCTCATACGATGCCCAAATTTGATGATTCTTTTTGTTACGGGTCCGTAATTACGATACGGATCTAACACATCATTCAAAGAAGTAATCGGAGCTCATTTGTTCAATATGATATCATTTATGCTTGAAGAAACGACGCCGAAGCATAAGAAAAACGAGCACGACACAACCCAAACCTATCCAAAACTCACCCGAGCTCCTTGGGACCCCAACCAACTATACCAACACATCACATATGATCATTCAAACTTAGTTTCACTCTCAAAACACCAAAACTAACATCAAAACACCAAATTTACATCGGATTCAAGTCTAAGAACTTTGAAATTTCTAAAATCCACCAAAGATGCCGAAACTATCCAAAACAACTCTGATTGACCTGAAATTTTTCAGACATATCCAAAATAACATTACGAACCTGTTTCAACTGTCAGAATTCCATTCCAACCCCGATAGCCTATTTTCCACTGCCGTCCGGAAATCGCCAAAAACTAACTTCCGCCAATTCAAGCCTAATTCTACACCGGACATCACAAAACTATTCTGAACACACTTCTAAGTCTCAAATCACCTAACGAAGCTATTCGAGCCATACAATCCGCGTTCCGAGGTCGTTTACCAATAAGTCAACTCTTAGTTGACTTTTCTTATTTTAAGGCTATTCTTAAGGACTAAGTGACTGAATTCTCATTTAACCATTTCGATTTCAAGCCTATCAACTCTAACACATCAATAATAGAATAACCACTCCATGACAAGGAAATAAAGCAATAATAATGCAGGTTTTACGTAACGACAGACCGGGTCGTTACAATACAAGGGAAGATTCAACCTATGCATAGCAATCATTGATGACTTCGAACTGATAGTGAGATTGAAATTTCTGAGGCAAAAAAATAATCAATCAATCTTTGACAGAAGCCGAAAAAGCCGAACCGAGCGACGACGACGACGATAATGCGAGACTTGCCTTCTTCTTAACTCTTTAAAAGCTAGAAGAAGAGCAATTATATATATACCCATCAAAAGTCTTTTCTTCCTCCAATGTGGGACAATGTCCCTTTGCCAAGGAGGAAAACTCAAATATTTTATTTTCTCTTTATTTTCCATTCACCTTCATTAAGCTACACCAAGCTTAAAATTAAGCTAAATCAAGCTTAAATCCTCCAACAATAGCAGCAAGAACCACCCAGTATAATCCCACGAAAGAAAGAAAAACACATTAATTATTATTATTATAATAAAAAGAAATACAAGTACAACAACAACAAATGGCCGAAATTAGAGTAGCTAATTTCCTTTGCCATTCTTTGGGCGTGGGGGAGGATTTGGCTTTGGCTTTGCAGCCTTTGCTCCGGGGCTACATCTTACGGGAACTGCAATTCTTCTGTGTGAAATAATGGCATGCGTTTCTCTAAAATCTCCCACTATCACTGCAACCATATTAACATGAAAGAATTAGGTATACTTGAATTAGAGTCGAACTCAGGATTTAAAAGTGGCGGAGGTACCAATATTGAATAAGAATTTGAGCAAATATTGGAGTGCAAATTGAACTCATGTAATGTACTATGTAAATCGGAATAAGATCTAAAATTAGCCTCAGATATAAGAGTTACCCCCCTCCCCCCTCTAACTTGGATATAATTATTCAGTCACTACAGTGTATAAGTAGTTGATCACTATCTTAATAATTATACGCTTTAGTAATTACACAATATGATACATTTAAAGATAATTTATTTGACACAACTTAATTACCAGGGGCAGATGCACGTTTATCGAATCGGTGTCATGCGATATCGATTCGTTGAATTTTTTCCTACATATATATATTTTAATATTGAAGCGGATTAGTAGGAAAAAATAACATTACTTGACATAAATTATCTCTTGATGTATTGGTTATGCGCTTGATTTTGCTCTAAGAGGTAACCTCACCCAAAACATCTTTTTTACAAATAATTGAAAGAATCTACGTGGTTAAAAATTCTAATGAAGTAGAGTTTAATTCAAGGTTCTTGCTTACTTAAGACTCAACAAAACTAATAGACTAAGGGTGTGTTTGGTACGAAGAAAAATATTTTTCCAAATTTTTCATGTTTGATTGGCTTAAATGTTATGGAAAACATTTTTCTTCTGAACTCATTTTGGAGGAAAATGTTTTCCTTATCAAGAGAAGAAAAAATATTTTACAAAACTCCTTCTCAACCAATCCCACCCTCTCTCTCCAAAAAGATTTTTTTTTTCAAACTTCAGTTTTTTTCGTCACCACCCACCTTGCTAACCCCCCCCCCCCA
>ML288397.1:1222-21763 GCA_005239495.1 Nicotiana undulata
AAACAATTTTCTTTAAAAATTCATTTCTCGGGCTTGGGACCTCGGAATTCGATTCCGGGCATATGCCCAAGTCCCATATTTTCCTACGGACCCTCCGGGACCGTCGAATCACGGGTCCGGGTCCGCTTAACAGAAATATTGACCAAAGTCAACTTTATTCATCTATTAATTATCAAAACTCATTTTCATCAAATTTTCACATCATAGCTTCCCGGCTACACGCCCGGGCTGCGCACGCATAACGAGGTGAGACTAACGTAGGCTCTCGGAGCCTCGGAACACAGATACAGCTTAAATTATGTAAGATGACCTTTTGGGTCATCACAAGGTTTATCAGCACTGGATGTGTATTTAAATCTAAGAATATCTCTAAGAGTTTGATCAAGAGCTTCAAAACAATATTTATGCATCATCGGTGCCTCATCCCAAATAATCAACTTTGTCTTTATAATCAAATTTGCTAGAGGACTACCTTGCTTGCATGTTGAATCTTCAGTTGGATTGAGAGGGGTTGCAAATCTCGAATGAGCTGTTCTACTACCTGGTAACAAAAGATATGCAATTCCACTTGATGGAACAGTTAGCACGATATCTCCTCTAGATCGTATGCCAGATGGCAAAGTCTTCCAAATAAAAGTCTTTCCAGTTCCTCCATAACCATACAAAAAGAAGAATCCACCTTTGCTTCATTCACTGCCCTCACAATTTTTTCATAACCGACTTTGTTCAACTGTCAAATTCATTAATAACTGTTGGTGTTCCTCTAACAGAGAATGACGATTATAACGCAATTCATCATAGATTAACCTATTTCAATGGTCAACTTCTTCCTCATTGTAAAGAGGTCTTGGCATTGTTGGAAAATCATGAAAACTTCTTCCACAACTTTTCAAAACATTTTTCAACTTTTGTAAACAACGATTTTTCAATTCATCATTTGTTAGCTATGCCTCTGAAATTCAAAAAAGAATTATTAAAGACTCAATATGTTAACCCTTTAAATATGCTTGGAGCTAGACTGGTTATATACTCACATGTACACTAAAATAACTATAAGGATATATATATGCATGTAAGTTTTATCCTTTTATCCTCTTTATAACTATATTTAGTTATTATGCTACAAATAACTACTTAATATCCCCATATAGACACTGAAATTATATTTAAAAAAATTATTTGATAACTTGAAAATAGAAAGTTGATATTTGTACCTGGATTGGTCAACAACACCATTTCTTCATGGAGGAATTGCCAAACATATTTTGACCGAGACATCGAATTGGATAGCAACAACATAACAAATAATTTCCTAAGATATGATGGCATTCCCCAGTTACTTGCTTCCTTTATGGAATCGACATATTCCTTATCATCATCCAATAACCCAAGTGCATAACATGCATCTCTAAACGTGAGATGGTTATGATTGTTGATTCTTTTAAAATCCTCATAGGATTTTGGACCTTTAATAACATTCAACAACAATCTGAGATAATATAATTCGCCAGTTCCAGGCGGAACAAAGAAAATTCTTCCAATGAAAAATGTTAAAGTTCTTCTTTTCTCCCATCTTTTCAATTGTTTCTTCCAAACAAACTTAAGAGAGAATTCGGCATAAGTCAATTCTCTTGCTTCTGAAAATGTTTTATTTGTCTCAAACCAACTTAAAAACATTGATTCTCTTACACTTGGTCTATTAGCAACATCATCAAAGTAAAAAATACAACTACTAAACCATCCCTAAAATCGTTAGCCTGCAATTTCATTATGGTAGGAATGGTATCAAAAAAAGAAAAAATAGAGTTCTTCCTTTTCGGTGATATAACAAATGGTCAGTTCTAATAAATGTAAGGTTGTTTTTTATGTCTATAATATTTGCTATAATTTTGCAAACATAACATATTTACCTTTTTACGTTTATTGAAAAAATATACTAACAATTAAAATAAAAAAAATATACCTCAATTGAACTTTCATTTAACTCATTAGCAGACTTCCCAATGAGAGTTGTTACTTCACGATCCCAAATCAGCAAAGATATAAAATCAGTGCGATCCATTACTTGCACTCGAAGTTTATACCTGAAAGACACATTTAGAATAAGAAATTGAAACTTTAGTTTTATTTAATTTTTTTAAGTAAATAGAGATTGTCATCAAACCTAAGAGTGACAGAACTATCAAGGCGGTCACATTTCTTGCAGTGAAATTTACTTCCAATTTTATCAACCTTCTTCGAGCATCTCTTGCACCCCAAATATGACCATTTTTTTTTCAAGTAGCAGATTCACTACAGTCGCAACAATCCAAATGTATCCTTCCTGAAAAGAAGTAAAGTTGTAGCAATGTATCTAGCAAATTTCATTGTCCTGGATCTGGAGAAGCACGAGTTCATGTTTTATGTTGTTCTAGATGAACATGTTACAAATGATGTACTATTTTATCATCGTTTTTCTCTACTATCTCATACTTATGTTGTTTCATATGTAAATCATTTCCATCTTAATGTGTTTCTAATTCACATTAAAAATCCTTCAGTTAACTTTAGTTTCTAATTCACTTGCTTCTCATGCTTTTTTAGTTTTCGTGAATCCTTGAAATCGTCTGTTTTGTTTGTTTGTGCACATTCAAACAACTCCAGTGCTAAAAATGTAAAATAATATGCAGGACACCTGATATGTCTGCTATGCATCATGACACATCATCTGGTCTGAGAGTGGTTGGTGACAAGCTGAAGGATATTTTAGAGATAAATATTATTGCTATTCAACACTTTATATTTTAAAAAAAGTTGCATTTCTTTAGTGTCTTTATATTTATCCATTCATGAAAAATACAATGTAAAACAAATTGGCACTATATAGTTTTCCCATTGCTCAGGGGTATGGAATATCCTATTATTTTGCCTTGTAGAATAACTTTCAGGAGAACTATACCACCTCTTCTGTCACTCACATTGGAACAAAGGCTGAAAAGACTTGAATAATGGATAGATTTTCTTTGGTTTGAGAAAAAAAACTGTTCTTGTACTAAAGGAGAGTACTAAAGGAGTTTAATAGATTAATCACCTCCATGCAGTCGACCAATTCTCTAATAGTTTTAACTTCTACAGTTTCAGTAGCCAACTCATCAGAAACAGAATAACTACACTGAGAAGGTATTTGACTGATCCTGGAAGAGTTAGCTTCAGTCATACTTGCCAATCTGTATTTACGCAAGGTTGTATTAATTTTATCAATAAACAATTATTTTTTTAGTATCCACATACACTTTTTTATCAAATAACTAACCTGGACTTAAAATCAGCACCTTGAGGAATATTCAGGTTAATCCAGAGCTTTGAGGCATGCCAAGTATTACACACAGAATATTTGCCTATATATAACTTTAGTTTATGAACAAAAAAATTAGCATAAAATAAATATCCCATGTCATCAAGACAATAGAAAGATCTTGAAATTTGTGAGGTTTTATCAGCTGCATAACAACTATGACTGGTTGATGGGGTGATCCCTCTAAATGTGGCAAGATCTGGTCTACGAATTCTCCCCAAAACGTTGTCGAGATATTATTCCTCCTGCATGATTTATATAGCAACTTAATCAGACATCGATAAGTAATCTTGTAAAAATATATAACAAAGTAAATTCATATACGCAATCTTACTCATGATCTTCAAGTTCCACATTCATAAACGTGCTGGTCTTATCACCTTGGTTATGTGATTCTACCTCACCATAACTTACAACCTCTCCAATGACATGTATAATAATTTAAAACAAAATGATCAGGACAAATTTGATAAGACATTCAAACAAAAAAACTGCTAATGGAATACTTACCGAAGATTTTTCTTTCTTCTACATCAATTTTGTTTATCAAATACTCATAAGGTCTTAAGTCGAAGATATTCATACCAAAAAGTAGATCATTTGATTCCTCGACAACCGTCTTATGAGTAAATTCCAACTTCAATTTATGTCGCGTGTATTTAATTTTCATATTATTTGGTCCAACCACAAAGTTCTTCATAAAGTACAAACCCAATTCCTTTATCTTTGGTTTGAACATGCGTATAAGAGACCGACCAACAGTCGCATGAATTCGATCGCCCTAAAAACAAATAATTCATAAATAATATTGAGTCATTATATATATATATATATATATATATTCATAAAAACAAATTTTATGAATATTGAACAGATTATGTGGATGTGAGGCCTTCAAAGTTGCAAAATTAAATTAGAAATGGGACCCTATAATTCTAGCATCCATGAAACAACAAAACTGGTTAGAGGTGCTCTGCAACTTTACATAATCTACTTCATTATATGTGAAATATTTTAGTGGGTCTATTGTTAGCGATAACATATGACTTTGTTATCAAAGTGAAAACAATTCAACCATAGAATTTTTAAGGCAGAACTGATTCTGTAATTAATATTAAGTACATACACAAGTAAATTATCACATTTGGCCCTGAAGATAATTCATTTTTCAATACACACAACCTTGATAGTTCACTTTTTCACTTTTTCATAGTACAAAGCAGAATGTGGAGATTGTAGTCAAATTGAATAATGCACATTTTTGTCTTGAATAATTAATTCAAGGGACACGGTGTTGTTCGGTTTGTCGCGGTCTCGAACATGCCACAATCTCACTACTCGTACTTTCAAATTCCAACTCATCTTGTTACTGAATATATTACCGATATAGTCATATGCCGTCATATTTCTTCTTAAAGAAATTTTGATAAGAGGATTGTGTATCAAATGCCGTCAAATGTCGTCAAATGCAGTATATATATATAGATATGTATATTAAATATATACGGAAGACAAACCCTAAGGAGTAATTAAATTACAAAAAATCAGTTACTATCTATATATAAATTAATATATATAGTCATAATCTTATTTACTTGATATAAATAAGAAACAAAATACGTATGTTTAGGCAAAATTTCCATAAAAGACCCGAAAAATCTATGATCAGCTCATAAAATTAGTTGCTAGGCCGAAAAATTTGGCTTAGAGATACCAAATACCATATATTAGAAGGATCTAAAATGAATTCTGCTGGGTCTTAAAAATTCTTTAAGAAGAAAGAGAGAGCGAAGAAGAATTCGAAATTTGGGAATTTTTTTAAGAAGAGATGCATACGACGACAAATATGGAATTGCAACCGAAAAATCTGGCTTACATATATCAAATACCATATTTTAGAACCCTCTAAAATCGATATCTGTTGAGAATTGAAATTTTTTAAGGACAAAGAGATGGAGAATAGGTAGCGAAGAATTGGGAATTTTGGGAATGTTTTTACAGCGACAAATCTGGAATTGCAACCGAAAGCTCTGGCTTAGATATATCAAATACCATATTTTAGAAGCATCTAAAATCGATATCTGTTGAGAATTGAAATTTTTTTAAGATCAAAGAGATGGAGAATAGACATCAGGTAATGAATTGGGAATTTTGGAAATATTTTTAAGAAGAGAGAGGAGCGACAAGGGTAAATGTTGATGACACGCTTACACATGTTGGGGTTTGTGTATTTTACAACTTAAGATATATATACAATATTTAAACGTTAATATAGGAAATTCTAATAACTTATCCATCTGGTTGTTCCAACTTGAAATTTAATAAATTAAGTTTTAATAAATTAAGTTGCCATGTGTCTTTTTAAAAAGTTGTCACTTGGCTTTTTAATAACTTGTCACTTGACTAAATTAGATGGTAAACTTTCTTGCTTTAATGTATATATAGAATAGATAGATATAGATATAGATATAGATTCTCTAAATTATTATAATAAAGTTTCTATATTATAACAATTATTTTCGTTTTTGTTGCTAAAGTTGCACATGCCTACAAACCAATATAATAATTTGAACAAAAGAAAAACAATATAATTACAAAGAGTAAAAAGAGAACCAAACGGAGCACATTTCGAAACACGCATTACGCTAATTTGTGCCATGATTTAGGGCCCTCATTTATTCGCTAATGAAATCTCGACAATCGATGTTTTTGTCGGAGCAAATGACAAAAATAACCCCTTACGTTTGAGGTGAACTCAAAAAAGTAGTCACTTAATTATCTTTTGAGCAGTTTTAATCCTTTAAATTTATCAAAAATAAGAAATTTTGGTATTCTTCAAATATTTAACAAATTTTGTTTGTTAACTGAAATTGCGAAAAAAAGAATTGACTGCAAGCTCAAAAAAGTCCCGTCAAATTCTAAAAATTATAACACAAAAAACTACTGCAAAAACTACTGTAATTAGAAGAAGTCTTCAGACACAAAATAGACCAAAAAAAACATAAATTATCTCGCTTGCTCGAAAGAACTTCAGATTCGATTCAACAATATATATGATATTTTATTTCGACTCCCCTTATGCCTTTTGCTGCTCCACAATGCTCTCTCCTATACCTTCAAGATTTTTCATTTAAATCTTTTATTTTTTCAAAATTCCCGTCAAATCTAACATGTAAAGTTTGTTAACTATTTGAAAGGACCAGAAATGCTCATTTTTGACAAAATTTAAGGACCATAACTACTTAAAAGATATTTTAGAGACTACTTTAAACTTACCCCCAAGTATAAGGGACCAATTTTATCATTTTCTCTTTTTGTCGGTGTACATACTTTTCATCCCCATTAAAATATTTATTTATTTAATGAAGCGGCCAAATTCCCGGTGCGCATTTTCAATATCTGTCCACGTCATAAATGGACCAACACATATTAAAAATCTAAGATCTTGACTCTAAAATTAAGAAAAATAAAGCACCTTTACTCCATTGATTACTCTTTAGAACGAGAGAATAAAACAGAAGTTCTGAAATCTATGTTGAGCTTCAACTGATCAGTGACAATCTCCGAGCTGTATGAGGTAAACCAATGATAGTATTATTTTTCATAATTTTATTTTAATTTTAACAGAGTCAATTCTTGCTTATACTTACTCAGATCTAATGAATTCTTGGTTTTATTTTGTCAAATTTCATTTTTTTCAGATACCCTTTAGTCATTTGTTTAAGTGGTAGTTTAATATATTGCCCCATTTTTAATTTACAGATTTCGTTCTTGTTGTGTTTGAGGTTTTAAGTGCTATAGTAAGCTCATAAAAGTGTGAAAAAATGATGGGTCGGTCGTCAAATTTGCTGTCAAGGAGTGGAAGTTTCAGGCCAGAAAATTTGGGGCAAAATGCAATGGCAATGATAGGGAATTTGTGTTTCACTATATTTGTAGTTGGGGTTTTGATTTTTACTATAATTGCTGCAACTTATGAGCCTGAAGACCCTTTATTCCACCCTTCAACAAAGATCACTAATTTCCTTACTTCCAAATCTAATGCTACATTTAAAGCTGATGATACTGTTGTGAGGACTGGTGAGGACTTTCTTGGTCCTAATCAGACCGCGTTTTCGACTTTTATAAACCTCACTGATGTTGATGTTCCGATGGCTATTGGTTTAACTGAAAGTGTCACTGCGGATAGTTTGGATTGTCGTGGCAAAACTGATGATCCCATTGATTGTACTGACCCGGACGTGTTTCATTTGTTGATGAGGGCTGCTATTGAGAAGTTTAAGGACATACATTTTTTCCGGTTTGGGAAGCCGGTTCGAGGGTCGAATGATAGTTCCTGCCACATGGCGTGGCGGTTTAGGCCTAAGGAAGGGAAGACTGCTTCCCTTTATAAGGATTACCGGTCTTTTGTGGTTTCTAGGTCGGAGAACTGCACGCTTGATGTGGTCAGTATAGGTGATTATCATTCCGGTGGAAATGCTCGGAAGAGGAAGAGAAAGAACAAGGGAGGGTCGGACAGAACTCCAGCTAAGCTAGATGAGGGGTTTGAGAAGGCACCTCAGAAGATAGAGGGAGAAGTTATTGCTTTACCTGTGGTTGGGGAAGCTGTAAATGACTCACTTCCGGTGGTGGAATCGGAGAGTTCATTCGGTAGTGGTAAGTATTTGATTTATTCTGGAGGCGGGGATAGGTGCAAGAGCATGAACCATTACCTTTGGAGTTTCATGTGTGCGTTGGGCGAGGCTCAATATTTGAACAGGACGTTGATAATGGACTTAAGTATTTGTTTAAACAAGATTTACACTTCATCTGGTGTGGATGAGGAAGGAAAAGATTTCAGGTTTTACTTCGATTTTGAGCACTTAAAGGATTCAGCGTCAGTCCTTGATCAGGTTCAGTTTTGGTCAGATTGGAATAAATGGCATAAACAAGACAGATTAAGTCTCCATCTTGTGGAGGATTTTAGGATTACGCCGATGAAGTTATCTCAAGTGAAGGATACTTTAATCATGAGGAAATTTGGTTCGGTAGAGCCAGATAACTACTGGTACAGGGTATGTGAGGGTGAAACAGAATCTGTCGTTCAACGACCATGGCATCTGGTATGGAAATCAAGACGGTTAATGGACATTGTTTCAGCTGTTGCGTCGAGGTTGAATTGGGATTATGACTCAGTTCATGTTGTAAGGGGAGAGAAGGCAAGGAATCGTGAAATGTGGCCACATTTGGCAGAAGATACTTCTCCCGAGTCTCTACTGTCTACCTTGCAGGACAAGATCGATGACGGAAGGAACCTTTATATTGCAACGGATGAAACAGATACATCCTTTTTTGACCCTTTAAAAGACAAGTATTCCACACATTTCCTTGATGAATATAAAGATCTTTGGGATGAAAACAGCGAGTGGTATTCAGAGACTGCAAAACTTAATAACGGGAATCCAGTTGAATTTGACGGGTACATGAGGGTTTCAGTTGATACCGAAGTTTTCTTCAGAGGTAAAAAGCAGATTGAGACATTTAATGATCTCACCAAAGACTGCAAGGATGGGATCAATACATGCACTTCGTCCAGCTAATTTCTGACTGACTTTTGAAGCTTTACTCCTGCCAGAGTTTGGGTAAATCTATACCGTGTTGTTGTTTTAGGTAACTTTTTGGTCTTAATTTGTCGAATGCATTCGTACGTATCTATTCTGAAAAGCAATAATAGATTAGTTCTTTAGTTGGTACCTCTTTATAGTGTAGTTGCATTGTACTCAGTGTCCGCTTCATTCTTCAAGCTTGTATCCCTTCATTTAGTTAGTTAATAAGAATGTCATTTGTGTTCCTGACTTAAGTGCAGTTACTTTAATCGTCAAATTGTTGTTTGATCTCATTTGTGCTTATGCTAATCAAATGCTTCTCTCGGCAATGCTGAACCATTGCAATCTTAGTGTGCATTCTAGTAATTTTTTTTTTGTATCACCTACAAGTAGAACTAAAATGCTCGACGTATATGGAACAACTCGGTACATATTTGATTAAATGCTGCTACTAGTTGACTTGTTCAAGATAGTTCATGGAATTCATGCTTTTCTAGTGTTATCGAAAGTAAGTTGATTGATAACTGAGTCGCGTATTCTCATTTTCTAAGGAATTAGATTGTATTGTAAACTCGTAGCCATCTGTCTTTGGATAGTTATCCTGTCTAAGCCCTGCCATTTATGTTGCTTAAAGGTATGATGATCGGAGGTTCGATTACTAACGTGCTATGACTGTTCTGAGACCTACCTGTACATAGTGTAGTTATAATGCTGAACATAGTTACATAATAGGGTGTTATTTTGTTATTGGAATCTATGTTGCTCGGACTCTCCGGAAATGTGGCTGTATATGTGTTGGATCCTCCAAAAGTAGTGCATTTTTGAAGGATTTGACACGAGTGCGGCTACATTTTGGAGAGTCCGCGCAACATAGATTGGAATAAAGAAAATGGTGGTTGTCTTTGCAGATTTTAGCAA
Source organism: Nicotiana undulata (assembly GCA_005239495.1). Taxonomy (NCBI): domain Eukaryota; kingdom Viridiplantae; phylum Streptophyta; class Magnoliopsida; order Solanales; family Solanaceae; genus Nicotiana; species Nicotiana undulata. The sequence goes on from ML288397.1 coordinate 11,057, forward strand.
TCTCCAACTAAGTACAAATTTGTAACATTTTTAATTTCTTCTTTATTTGTTCAAGTTTGGACTTGGTTATTTCCATTTTATGTAAAATGTCTAGCTTCCCGAGTAGGTAAACTTAGTCATTATGAAATTCTTATGCCCAATAAAGATTTGTGTCCTTTTGAGACTTGGCCAAAAATGATGAAGAATAGAAGTGGTTTGAAGTAACTGCTGCTACTACTATTTAATTTTCTTCTGCATTTATATATGAATAGTGAGGATTCAGATAGCCGACTTCAACTTTGTAGTGCCATCATTTCTTAAATTCGATGTCACAATTTACAGCTTATTTTCTACTACTATTTCTGAGAGCTTTAGAGGGGGATTCGGGATTTAAATTTAATGAGTTCAACTTTTAAGATTTTTATCATTGCACTCATTGTACTATTAAAGTTATCGGTTCAAATCTAATATTTGTTGAAATTTTAGTAGATTTTTACATATTAATTCATATTCCATGTCGAAAGTTATGAGTTCAGTTGAACCCGTTGCCGAAAGGCTATATTCACCCCTAGAGAGCTTAAGCGTATTTATATAACCCCTCAACTCCACCCACGCCCCCACCCCGGGTAATCATCTTAACAACAACTAGTACGCATCAATCCCAAATAAAGTTGGGGTCCGCAATATTAATCCTCACTTCTTTATTTAAGTTCACCTTACATTATTATCATGCCAAAATAAAATAATAGTAATGAATAAGTTCTGTTAATTATCTTCTCCTTCAAAAATTAAAAAGAAAAAATAGATGAAAGCCAAAACATGAAACGACAGTATCAAGACAAATTTGCAATGGGATTAAAAGATTGTCACATTAAATGGTAAGACGTGTATAATATTAAATTAAGATTATAAATATCATATTTTCATACAATAATTAAAATAAAAGGAAAAGAAAATAGTGGTGTTTAGAGCAGAAATGAGGACAACCTCACGAAGAGGCAAGCATAAAACATCATAACAGAAACTAAGAATCATTCATTTCTGGAGAGGAATTTGTTTCTTAGTTTTGGGGGGGAATCCTCTTAAATGAGAATTCTTCTCCTTTCCCTCCTCCTTCTCCTACTTTCTTTCTGCTGTAATTTTCCTTAATTCATTGGAAACCTTTTCATTTTTCAACAATTCTCCAATCTTGCATTTTCCAGGTATTTATTGCTATTTCCTTAGTTTTTTTTTTTTTTGTGTGTGCTTATTTTTGTTTCTTTTTATTATTTTAATTTACATTTGCTGCTTCTTTAATTTCTTTTTTCTTTTTTCTCTTTTATGAATGTTTTTTTTTGGTCTTGACTCTTGACATTGTTCATTTTGAATTTGATGTGGTTGCGTCGTTATCTTGTCTTTTTCTCTCATCTCACCCTTCACTATTAATTAAATAATTTTATTTTATCATTTACCCCGTATCATAATTTTTCTTTATAATATTACAAATTTATTCTTCATATTACTGGTGCATGATATAATGAAATAACTGCAAACAATACAATCTATCCAAATATTGTATTGGTCAAACGATACAGTACAATACAATACGATACGATATGATACATTATGAAACGATGCGTAACAACCATCCAAACAAGCTGTTATTAGGTGGTGGTTGAATACTAATTTATTCTCATGTTACATGATAGCATGCTTTTATCAAATTCAGGATTCCCTTCTTTCCTGTGTTTTTTTTGGATTAATTTGAAAGTACTGCTGAAAATATTATAATCCACAACTCATTTTCCGTTCCAAAAGGACCAGATAACAAATTGGATAGAGAAAAGGGAATATTAAAAAGAAATCGAGAAGAAACCATGATTTTCACTAAGGGAATTCAAAATATAAAGAAGTAGAAACACAAACACGATAAAGGGATTCAACATCTGTTACATCTGCTACATGTATATACTAGTGTAATTTTCTTGCGATAGCTCCGCTCATGCGGCCTTTCCCCCTCCCCTCGTCGTCATCAGGTCACCAACTTTCTTGACCCTCCCCTGTCCCTCGTCGTTATCAGGTCACCAACTTTCTTGATCTTCTCATACATGATCTTGCGACTTTATGAACCATACACACTAACTCCATCCAAAAGTATGGCTTTCTTTTGCAGAGCCCACAAAAAAATGGCTGAACAATCAAGTGTGAGTCAACATTCAATACAGATTGAACAATCAAAGAAGAAGTTGATTGTTCCAAGCATATTGGTAGGCATGAAGAACCAGCCATCTTCACCTTCAGGCCAACCAAAGAGCGCCAAGTACAACTGCTTATGCTCACCAACAACACATGCCGGTTCTTTCAGGTGCAGATATCACAGGACCTCTAGCTTGACTCGAAATAGCATGTCTGTTGGCTCAAAACTCTCTGAATTAGCTGCTGGAAAATGACTCAAATAATGTAGCATTTCATCTGTAATTAAGCCTGTAATAAGGACTCAATTTTCTGTCGACTGCTTTTCTCCTTTCTACTTGATCATTGATCTTCGTTTACTTGCTAATGAATTACATTCTCTGACTAAGTTACGCGGACTTTTCGATTTTGGTGCCGTCCCTGTCTTTATACGGGACGTATGCCGATACCGGGACGGGATACATCCCGGATACGGTCAACTGACTTCGAACACTTTGACCGGAGTTCATCGACAAATTTGGGAGAAAAATTGAGATTTTTATTTCTCAAAATAAAAAATAAAACAGATTTAGAACAATGAAAGAATAATGTCCATCTTTGAAGAATGAAAGATTGTGTTGTAATATTCGTGTAAGTTTTTCACAGAATATCTTTCAAAATTTACAATATTTTTATAGCTCTATTTTGTATTAGCCGAATCTCTACACCCGTATTCATATCTGGATCCGTACCCCCGAATCTTAAAATTTAAATTTTGCCGAATGCGATACTCGAATCCGTCCCCGTATAGGATACCCGTATTCGAGTCCGAGCAACTTAGCTTTCTGATTTGATTCCTGAAGTTGTAAAGTCATGAAGAATGCTTGGTTGTACATCTGTTTATTTATTGATTGATTCTCCCGACTAAGCTCCCGCTATACGTGGGATGTGGGAAAAGACCAAACCACAAGGGTCTATTGTATGCAACATTACCCTGCATTTCTGCAAAAGGTTGTACCCACAGCCGAACCCGTGACCTCCTGGTCACCTGGACCATCAAAGCTTCGACAGATGAGAAAAAATCACCTGATATTTTACCTCCGCTAGGACGTTTTTCTTTGATCTAGCAACTTCCCAAACTTTGAAATAACCTCTCACGAAACACCGGATTAAGCAAGCAGAGAGAGTTCACTGATTGAATGAAGCAAAGCAAGAAGATGGAAAAACATCACAACAAGAACCTCCTTCATATAATATGTACAAGAATGTATGAATTTTTTTGGTCACAGCAAAGAGACCCGTCACTCCGAGAGGACGCCAAAAGCATTACAAATATGAAACACCTACAGAACTACTCAATGTCAAAGATCAACCATGCATGTTGTACTCAGCCTGTACACACAACTAAGCTGTACACACTACACCATCTATCCTTAGATGTGTGTAGTGTTATAAGCCTCATAAAACTTGTAGCTCACATAGGACAAGTATCTTCTTCGCCTTCTTGAGGGATCATGTAATTCCTGCAAAGTGGACAAGTTACATTCCAATACTTGAGCCATTTCTCTAGACATTGCTTGTGGAAAACATGTCCACAGGAAAGATGGTTTATTTCTGCATCAGGCTCAAAATCCGTTAGGCAGACCGAGCACTCTTTCTCAGCGTGGTTAGAGATAGATATTGAATCATAACGAATTGCAGGGGTACGACTTCTGAATTCCTCCATATATGATTCTGATGGGGTTCCACGACATTCAAACGGATCCAAGGGTCCTCCTTCGATAGAATATTCGTCCCATGCTGCAATGCGGATGCCAATCACGTGAAGGATTGATCGGACTATCTCCTTGAGAACTGAGATGGAAATGGCTGTGTTCATTAGAATCACACAGAGAACTCCTGCATCTGCTGGAGTTGGATACTGTGAAAGGCCCATAGTGGATTGGAATCTAGTCATTGAAATAAAACAGAAACCATTAGAAAAGGAACAATTAGCCAATGAAAAAGGGCAAGTTACACATTTGGCCGGTCGGCCAAAAACAATTACATCCGCTAGCCAACAATATGTATATAATACATTAACATACAACAAAAAACACATTTTGCCTACTATTATTTTTGTGAACGGCTATACTGTGTAGTTTTCCCAACGGAAAAAGTAATACCATAGTTATTTTGAAAAAACCACCAACAACAACACAAGTTTCATATTCTTTTAGCAAAATAGTTAGTCAAATCCATCTCCCAAACAACAACAACAAAAAACCCAGTGTATCCCACGAGTGGGGTCTGGGGAGGGTAGTGTGTGCGTAACCTTACCCTTACCTTGCAAAGGTAGATAGATTGTTTCCGACAGACCCTCGACTTAAGCAAAGCAGAAAATCCATCTTCCAGCTAAGTAAAATAAATCCATATTTTGTCTAGTATACCAAGTAGACTGTACTAGACTAATATTTTCTTGAGTCGAGAGTCTACCGGAAACAACCTCTCTACCTTCCCAGTGCAGGGGTAAAGACTGCGTACCCACTGCCCTTCCCAGACCCCTCTTGTGTGATTCCACTAGGTTGTCGTTGTACTATACAAGACTAATAGTTGCTTCAAGTTATGCAATATTAAGGCTAACATTTTCTTTTCATGGACCTATTCCCTCATACTTCTTGCTAGTCTAGAAGACAAGACAACAACAACATACCCAGTAAAATCTCACTAGTGAGGTCTGGGAAGAGTAGAGTGTACGCAAACCTTACACCTAACCCGAAAAGGGTAGAGAGGTTGTTTCCCGGAGACTCTCGGCTCGAGAGGAAAGACAATAATATCAGAAAAGACACGTAACAACAAAAGAAAGAACTCGTCCCAAACAGCAATCATAGGAAAAACCAGAACTTCTGAAATAAGATTTTACCTAGGCTGAAATCAAGTATTTTTCTTCAAGCAAAAAAACTTCTGGAATAGCTCAGTACACTGGATCTGCAAAGAAACAAGCAGCAGACATATATCAGTTCAATTTTGTATCAATTGAAAAACAAAACCAGATTTTTATGAACATGGATCCAAGAACTAAAGAAACTTCTGATAAAAATTGGATCTTTTTTGCTATCCTGATACCAAATGTTAAATAGACAAATGAAAAGCAGAATTTTTTTATATTGAATAAAATGTGAAGATCCAAGGTAAAATCAGCCTTTTCAAGTGGCAAATTATCCATCATCAAGAAGCATTAAAAATATTTAAAAAAATAAAATAAAAACATAATCAGCTTAAAATACAGAAGCAAGAAATACAATTTAATTCCTCAAATTTGAGATCTAATAACAGATCAAGACTCACATATTATGTGAACCCCATCAAGAACTACATAAACAAAAACCATATTTTCCAAAGACTATATAAATAATAAGATGCTTATGAATATGAACCAAATAAAAAGGATAAAGAACTACAAAATTGGAAAGAGATAAAGATAATAGATAAAGGGTATTATTACTTACTTTATAGGTATAGTAGGAGCTAGAAGAACTTGACAATTTCTTTAAAGTTTAAAATTACAAAAAATTTGGGAGAGAAATTGTTGTTAGGAAATAAGGGTAAGGTTGTAGATTCATAGGATAGCAAGAGAGGACAATGTTGATAATGGTTGATAAAATAGCCTCCTCCTATTTATAACACAAGCAAAACTTTGTTGGGTCCCATTTTAAATTGTCTCTTTGCTTTCACTCCATCTTCTTATTTTACTATATTTAATCATAGTCTTGGATTTTAGAGCCATTGGGGGTATTTCTCTATTTAGTCTTACCATTTTTTCAACTATAGTTATCTTCATCCCTTTGTACTTTTGCATGGATTGTTCTAACTCATTGTAACTTGTTCGTTTTTATTCATCAAGTGGGAGTTTGAAAATTTAATCCTATGTTAGTAACAACAGCAATGATATTACAATTGCAGCTTAAGAGGGCAGTGTTGTACGTAGACTTTACTCTTATCTAGAGACGAATATAAGATTTTTAAGTGACGGGGCATAGTAGTTTGCTCAACCAGTAAAGACTTTTAGCGTTCAAGGTATCAAGTGTTTTAAATTAACTACTTTTGAAGTATATACATATACATATACGAGATTTTTGCCGAAGCTTACGGGGCCCGATGACCCCTCACTTTTAACATTTAGGTCCGCCTTTGCTCCTACCTTGTGGAGGTAGAGAGGTTGCTTTTGATTAACCATCGGCTCAAGAAAAGCATTTCTAAGCAACAACAACAAACCCCGTGTAATCTCGTAAGTAAAATTTGGAGAGGATAATATGTACGTGGATCTTATTCCTATCCTGTGAAGGTAAAGAGGCGAGAAAAATATTTTTAAGTAGTATTGAAAAAGAAGCCATGTTGAAAATAATAAAGACAAGAACAAGTAACAATAATAAAATAACAAAATAGTAAGATATTCAAAGCAAAGAAAACAACATATATTAATACAAATTGAAAAATAAGATGATATAAATTTTTTCAAATGTTAGTAAGTTTACTTTAGATTCAGCTTTTATCAGGAAAATTTTATTTATAAGCGAGTAGGAAAGATAATAACTTTTAATATCAGAGAAAAAAAATACCTTTTATAATATTAGGCTTGGACAAGATAAATGAAATGATATGGAACAATGATGATTATTCTAACTTTCTTGAAATTGAGATGTAATAATAGTTATTTTTATCATATAATTAAAAGAATGCATAATTTGTATAATACAATTGGTTCTTAAAAAGCAATGTATGACTTGTAATATTCGACCACTTGAAAAAGAGCTAAATGACCAATAGCAACAAAATGACAAATCTTTCAAATTTGATTAGGATACAAAGTAAAAATAGCACGGCCCGGCCAATTCTCGGATTGCACATTTATAAATAGCCAGCGTTTACAAAATTATCAAAAAAAATAGTTATTATTTTCCTGCAACACGAAAACATTCAGCATATTATATCAGAGATCGATATATCTGTGTATGTTCCAGCATAATATGCTAGAATTCGGACACGCGAAAAGTTCCAGCATAATATACTGGAGATTGGAATACCTGTGTATAAACTTCCAGTATATTATGCTGGACCGATATATTGTACTGGAACTCCAGTATACTTACGCTGGAACTCCAGTATATTATATTGAAATTCCAGTATATTATGATTTCGTTCATATTTATATTTACAAAAAAAGTGGTTAAATTTCGATTATTTTTAAAATATGATTATTTTTAATGACCAGTTATAAATCTGACTATTTTCGATTTCTCCCTAATACATAAAGCATAAATAATGCATGATTCTTTGTTCTCATCGAATCATTTGCTTTATTTTAATTTTGAGTTGTTGCTTGCTATGTGAGTTGACTACATGATACATCACATGGACGCTTAATACTTAATGCTAATCATTGTACTTATGACTTACTTAAAGTTTGGCGACCAATGGGAAGAAGCAATTTTATATTTAATAGTATTCCCGATATTTTGGGAAAACCAAAATACTCGATAAAGCAATAGATTAATAATTCCATAAGCTAAAACAAATAAATAGTACATCTTTCGAATTTAATACGTGGACGTAGAGAAATACTATCTCATGTCCGCAATAAGTGATTTTTTCAGATTTTAAGAATAAATTAATAATTATTTTTCTACATTGTCCTTGGAGTAAATATTGTTGGAGTATGTGTTAGGAGTGTTTATGTGAAGAGATATTTGATCAATTTTATTCCTAACTAATGTTAAAAGATAGATTTCTTAATCTATGTGAAAACAGATAAAAAATTACTTATCATGGACAGGGGCAGATTTACGGGGTGAACCCCTTCGCCGAAAAATTACACTGTATATATAAGGCAAAATTTATTTTTTACCTCTATATATTAAGTTTTGAACCTCATTAACACAACTCAGAAGTGTAGTTTAGTGGTCAGGGATTCAAAATTATCATAAAATCATTGGTTCAATTCTCACTAACTACAAAAAATAATAATTTAAACCCGAAGAAGTATAGAATTTGAGTTCTATATTTTAAAAGTGTGATGCTCAATACTTTTCTTCTGGGCTTTTTTCAAATAACTAGTTAACTTTGAATTTTGAATATGTATTTGTTTTTTTTAAGAAAGGAATCTGCGGCCATTACTTTTCGGATGCATGCAATATAGCACTAAGCAAGTCTCGTGTGACGGGCTCGACCGAGAAGGAAAGCTGGTGATTTTCAAACGCTAGGCCCCCATTTAGAAGTCCCTACTCAACCAACTTGGTCACCCCAAAAGGTAAATACGTATGCCCTTCGTTCACTTTTATTTATCCAGTATTTTAAAAATAGATTTTGATATTTACTTGTCATTTTCAACATATCAAGAGAAGACAATTTTTTTTCCTGTTATATCCATAGTATTAATTATTCATTTCAAATGTTTTCTCAAATTCATTAAAATATGCATCCATTAATATGGTTATTATGATAAATTATGCATTTCATTTATTCTTTCTTAAAGTGGGCAAAATTCATAGTGAACAAGTAAAAATAAACGGATGAAGTATTTGTTATTTAACCAAAACTAAAATATTTGACAAAAGGGTTTATTCTCCATTATTTTTAATAGTGAGTTACCATTCAATTCTTTAATATCTTTAATGCGTGAAGGTATGATTAGCCGATAAATTTAATTGTTGCTCTAATTTCTTGTCTTAAAAAGTCTCAACTACTCCCTTCGTTTCAGTTTATGTGAACATGTTTGACTGGGTATGAAATTTAAGAAAAAATAAAAAAATTTGGATTTGTGATCCTAAGCAAATCAAAAAGGGACCCAGAGTATTTGTGTGGTTTTAAAAGCTTCTCATTAAGAGTAGAATTGTAAGTTTAAACTAAATTATTTCCAAATTTAGAAATGGATAATTCTTTTCGGAACGGACCAAAAAGAAAATAGGTTCACATAAACTGGAACGGATGGAGTATTTAACATGTTGCATATCAAATTGACAAATGACAAGACCATTACTCCCTCCGGTCCAAAATAAGTGATTTTTAACCTGTTTTCACGCATATTAAGAAATTCACATTTTAGCATTAATTAGCAATGTAATTGACTATATTAACCTTTACTATCCTTCATAAATACTCCTAACACATATTCCAACACTATTTAATTCAAGGGTAATGTAAGAAAAAAATAATTAATTTATTCTCAAAATCTAAAAAAACCACTTATTTTAAACCACAAAAAAATACTAAAAACCCACTTATTTTAGACCGGAGAAAGTACCAAAACTAGTATTCGCAATTACAATAGTGCGTACATGTTCTCACTTATCATCCTCGGAAATGGATATAGTAATTATTAGCCAATGTCGGACAAAAAGCAAATAAATTTCAGCTTAGATCGAATTTAATCCTCTCCGATTACTTTTACTTATTCACTATTAATTTTTGCGCATCCTTTAAGAAGTATAATAAATAAGAGATATTTACACAAATAGCTAGTTATTATTATTGTTTACTTTTTATAGTTATATACATAGATTATACATAATTATACACATATAATACATAAATTATACATATATATTATACTTTCACTGGTTATTTTTATAATTGTTTTAATAGACGGCTATTTGGGTTAAATAATATATAATTTATCATGATATTCATATTAATTTGTATATAGTCTTAATGGATTTGAGAAATGAGTAACTAATGCTAAGAGTAAAACAGAAAAAAAAAATTATATTTTTCTTTATATACGAAAAGTGACAAGTAAAAATTTATTTTTAAAATACTTTACAACTAAAGAACGGAGGGAGTACTTTTATTTTGTCTAGATTAACAATTTATGGAACAATTAATTAAATAAATACCTTGCTTTTGGCTTAAACAAAAAACAAAATAAAAAATAGAACTGTTAAATTACCATCGCATTATCTAATTGGTCCTTCTTATTTTTCTTATACAAACAAAAGTTAAAAACAAATGTTTAATTTAAGCCTAAACTATTCGGTGATAACGAAGATATAGAAAACACAGTTGTTGCGCAGGATGTCGAAAACCTATCTCCTCACCGCTAACCGTCGCTATAACATATCCTTGAATTTAGAAACAAAAATGTACTACATCTTTTTTTTTGTGCAGGCGTTAGAGTACAACCATCAAAAGCGGACGAAAATTTTGAAACGACGGAACGTCAGAATTTTATGTTTATGAGTTCAGAATTTTAATTATTTTAAGTTACGAAATTTTAAATTAATAATTTATATATATTTAATAAATTTTTTAAAATAAATATAAAATTAAAATTAAAATTATTGAGTTCGACCGAATCTGCTCTCGATACTTTTGCTCCGCGGCTTCCGAACATATACAAACATACAAATATATAAGTATATTTGCGAACGTCCATTTACTGACCAAGTATATCCTTATAAGCATTTAAGTAATGGGGTCTTTTTGTCTTACTACTCTCATGCAAAAACACTCTACGTGTCTACTTTGACAAGGAACCCTTCACCCCTCACATAATGTCTTTTCACCGGACCTCGAGGACCACCCCCCCCCCCCCCCCACCCC